>CANSZD010002868.1:0-100617 GCA_947648045.1 Beta corolliflora
CTTGCTCTAAAGAAAACCCGAAAGTGGATTTATATCAAGAGAGAAAGAGGAGAAGAAATGGAATGAACCAAACCAAACCTTAGATCTTCATTGTTGTTGCTCGATTTATGTAAATTTTAACCTTGATTCATCGGAATTTAGCACGATGTTGAAGCTTTTAAAATGCTAAAATGAGAGGGATAGAAGAAGAAGGAAGAAAAGAAACAAGAGAGAG
The DNA here is from genome assembly GCA_947648045.1 of Beta corolliflora. Lineage (NCBI taxonomy): Eukaryota > Viridiplantae > Streptophyta > Magnoliopsida > Caryophyllales > Amaranthaceae > Beta > Beta corolliflora. The sequence continues at coordinate 215 of CANSZD010002868.1, forward strand.
AAAAGGAGGAGATGGACATGGAAAAAGGGAGGAGGAAATCCGGAGTAAAGCAAGATGAATATGGCTTGGGAGGAAAACCGAGGAAGAAGAAAAGAAAACTCGTTCTTTGTAGGATGGGATTAGCTCGAGGAGGGACCCGAGAGCAATTTAAAGGCGGAACGGCAATTGTAAAATGCTAGAGGAGTAAAAGAGCGTGCACTATTCATAAGCTACGGTAGGCGAACTTCCTACTTTTAAAAGGTTAAGGATAAGGATTAAGGATATACATTGAATAATGCTAAAAATGGAATTATTCTTAATTTATGTTTATCTTGATCTTTGGATTTTTTCCTTAAACAAATTATATCCGAAATTTATACAATGAAATATTCAGTACAAAAAAATACATTATATACGAAATATAAACCTTATAAGATATGAAATTATATACTTTATAATATGCGAAAATAAACCTTATAATATATAAATTATACTTTATTAAATAGAAAATATACTTATAAAAACTAGGCACATATTTCTTATCTCCGTTGACGTGCTCTTCAATTTTCCAAACCTCCATTCACGGCGAGGACGAAAATTTGAATACACTTAGGGTTCCTTATATTTCTATTTAAGTTGAAGACAATTAGTGTTCGCATGATTGAATCTCTAAAATTTATGCTGCATTCCTTCGATTAAATCTCCGATTTCCGGTTCCATGGATTAGTTTTAATGCGGTTGGCGGAGACCATAATGATGGTTTTCAGCTTAGGGAAGAAAACCTTGCCAATTATTAAATAGATCCGACTTCGCGCATTAGATGTCGTCAATTTTGTATTTGGACAACACCGTAACATGTTTGGTCGTATACGTAATGGTTAGTGAAATACTTTTGGCACATGAGCAGAATCATATTCGGAACATTGCCCGACTTTGTGTTGATTCTGCTTCAAAGGCTATTTATGTTAATATAGGAATTTTTGGGATAGTGGAGCATAATAACGAAAATAAGATCGATAATATCATCTATAACTGAGTTTACGTATATCGTGTAATGACCTAAGTTGATTTTAACAATTGCCATTTAGCCGGATCTATTTTGATTTCAATTGATTAATTCAAAATCATTATTGAAGTACACCATTATCGATATAATCAACTTTTTATAAAAAAAATTCATAAGTGTTTCCTCCATAAATGCAGCAAGTTATTGCGCAATGTCCATTCTCCCTACAAAATAGGAATGCTGGATATCTTTTACATAATGGCAAAATGTAATTTTGAGTACCACATATCTTTTAAAAATTACTTAACTCCTAAACGTGCATTGTAAAATATTTTGGGAAAATTTCAATTAACTTCTTTGATATCTCCTAAAATCTAGTAACAAATAAATATCAACTATTTTTGTGAAGGAATAAGTAATAGTAAAATATCTCAATAATTGTCTTGGATCGTTCTTTTTACAATGTTTAGAAGTTGTATATGCTTGGAGTGATAATGGGTGCGTGATGCGATTTTGGACACGTAAAAGGTTTTCGCGGTCATTGCCAAAGTTTGGTTGGGGTGATCTTATTTAAGGTACGCATTGTATAGATATGACCAAAATATGTTATGGTGTTGTCCAAAAACAACACTCAATATAACAATGCGCAAAACGAATAATTTGTAATGGCGAGTTATCTTCGACCTTTCCAATTCGAAATACACCATTATCATTGCCAACTAAAATGCGACCTCGAGTTTGATCTTTGGAAATTAGATATTTATTAGTAATAATAATGCATAAAAAATCCAAATTCAATCTTGTGAGCCCTAATTTTCTTCAAATTAAATAAAAATATTAGGAACCCTAAATGTCTTGAAATTAAATAAAAGTTACTGTTAGTGGATCGGAGGAACACTATTTTTTTCATATTAAAAACTACGCAATTTCCGGGATATTTCAAAGTATTTTTTTCGTATACCAGTATTATACCGTATAAGGGCGGGTAATTATAAAGTATTAGCTTGTAAAATATGAAATACATAAAATAATAAAATCAGAAATTAAGTTAACAATATAAAAAGTAAAAATTGCCTAAAATACGTTTAAAGAAAAAAGAAAGTTTAATCTAGAATGATAACTGCCAAAATAAGCTATTGATGACATGGCAAAATTCGTTGCTATTATTTCTTCCTTACGATTAGGGGTGAAAGTTATTCGGATAAAATCCCGGAAATCCAATCCAATCCAATCCGAATTAGTAATTCGGATCGGATTCGAATCGTGTTCGGATTGGATTCGGATTGAGATTTTTTGAAAATTGGATTTTCGGATCGGATTAAATTGAGGGTAATTGGATCCAAAAATCCAATATAATCGAATAGTAATATGCCTTGTATTATGTATCTGGATTGGGCTTAAGTGCTTAACTGATTTTTTTTTTTTAAAAAGCCTAGTCCATAGCCCAGTAGGCGTAGCACTTCAATCCTTCTCCTAAAACCCTAACAACACTTAATTCCTCATTTCCTAAATCTACTAGGCTGCTGTTGTGCTTAATTTATTTTATCTAAAAACTAGAGTTTTAAAATATCGGATTTTTCGGATCGAATCCAATCTAGAGTTTGAAAATTCGATTGGATTGAATCGGATTCGGACTCTAATTGGTTTGAATTCGGATTGGAAAATTGAGATCCAAATTTTGTCGGATCGGATTGGATTAGGCCCTAATCCAAACCGTGCACCGAACTTTCACCCCTACTTACGATAGCCTTTTCTAAAGTCGTACGGTCAACCATTAGACGCAACATGAGATGTTAGCGGGGCCCCCACACACACACTTACTATAAGGTCTTGTTAATTCTTTTGGACTAAATTAATGAAAATTTAGTTCAATTCCAGTTCAGACAATTTTAGTTTAGTTTAGTTTAGTTTCATTCAGTTAATTCAGTTCAAACAAATTTAATTTAATTTAGTTCAGTTAGTTTCCTCTGACAGTTTCAATTGAGTTAAGCTTGGTTCAATCCAGTTAAGTTAAGTTTATTTCAGTTTAATTCGGTTCAATTTAGTTCAGTTCAATTTAGCCCAAAAGAACTGGGCCTAATTATTCAAGTGATATGCTCCCATCATATTTATTTGTAACATTTCCTTGGATGATTATCCTAACAAATACGAGAAGACGTTGAAGTAGGCCTCACATACTAAAAACGAAATTATTACGGTCAATCGGTAATGAATTTGCATATAATAATTAATTAGTTCCCCACAAATTTGACATATTGTTATCAGTTTTTGACATATTATTATCAGTTTAAGGTATTTTGTTATCAGTTCATAAACCTAAGCTATCAATTTTTAAAATATATGTATGAGTTTATTAACCTAAGCTATCAGTTTATATGATATATCGATTAGTTTATAAACATAAGCTATCAATTTATAAGATATATCTATCATTTTATAAAGAACATCACAGATTGCATCATCACCAAATACACAAGAACTATACTAAAAACAGTTCAACAATCTACTGCAAGACACAAAAATGATCCAAAAATCAAGCTAAGAATGAAAATCAACCACAATTTGAATACCTTAATTTGGATTTCAAAGCACTCCCAATAACGACCGTTTGTAGACACATAATTGTGTCTCCCCATTTAAGGGTCAATGATGAAATATACCGCGGTATTAGTTGGCGTAACCCAACGAAAGAGCAATCCCAAGAGCCAACCCAAAATTAGTTTAAATTGTGTTTTGAAATATTATTTTAAAGCCCAAATTAATTATTCATGATAATTAGTTATTTTAAGCCCATAAAATATTTTAAGTCCATTTAAAGTATTTTAAAAGCCCAATTATTTATTTATTATTTTTAATAAATATTTTTATTATTTTTAATAAATTCTTTTAATAAATATCAGATTTTTATCCCGTAAAATCAGATTTTCGGAGTTAAAAGATAAAAAAATATCTTCAAAAACACGTTTAAGGAAAAAAGGCTGGCAAATAAGGCGGCCGCGGGCGGTGCGCCCTAGCGCGCCACGTGCGTCCACCGCATTGGCCAAGGCTGTGTCAGCGCGCCAATCCACGCCGACACGTGGATTTGTGACTCGCCACGAGTCCTGCGCCTAGTGCACCTCTCTCGTGTGAGCCGTATCTTTTCTTTTCTATCATTTTAAATACGCGTACCACGTGTACGTGTTTGACTGGGCTGGCCATGTCAGGCACACCAATGTGTGCCTGACACGTAGACGTGCGCTTGACACGTAAGCCTGCGCTAGGCGCAAGTTGGCGCGTGAGGCGCACACTTCTTTTTCCTTTAAATACCTCTGATTCCTCGAATCACGGACGACTTTTCAATTTATTTTTACGAACACAAAAAACTTCCGAATATTTACGAATCCAATTACGAACCTCCAAATACTCAAACACTTTCAATACATCAATTCCTTTTCCAGTTCCTAATCATACTGCATTATTGGTTCCACGATTGCTCAGCCTGAAGATCGTTGTGCTCTTCGACCTAAGCCGCATAGGTATAATTCTTGAGGATCCTTGAATAATTCAATTATATTTATTGCCTTGAAGTTACTAACAATTTATTTCATAATGTAGATCTTTAATTGATAATTGTTCTACTGTATATTCTAATCTTTCCTTCTTTTTATTTAATTTCATACACTGTTACATACTTGCCTGATTGTTTTATTCATATTATTATGAAGTACGTCCCCAAGCTTTTTATCACTCACATGTTATTATTGCTAAAACAAGACCTAAACAACTGTTCTAACTAATTCAGGTAATTTGGACAACTTGTTAGGAACCTTGTAATTTAATTGCTTAATAACTTGTCGCTAAAAATTAGCCTTATATGTGTTTCCTGAACCTACCTAGACTAAATATTTTTAGGGTGCTTAAAAATATTATATGATTATTCCTTGGCATGAAATTTGTTGTGAATTGATATTTAGTATAGGCCAACAATGGGCAACATGGTTCTCGATCGTGTTGTACCCTCACCCCGAACTCAATCTTTGGTTCGTTTTGACCATTATGGAGTCGGGATGGGGAAATCTACATTGGATAAGTCCCTAATTTGTCCCTACGATTTTCCAATATCCAATTAGGTTTATGAGTCTTCCTTTAAATACTTGTTGATGGCTTCAAAACAATTTTCAATAAAACATTTACAATGGGGTAGTCAAATCTAATACGCGCTCATCCTGCGTAGGCGAAATACAAACACGCCAACAATTTGGCGACTCCACTGGGGAGGATTTTAAAAAATTAATTTTTTTAATGAGTGGGTGAAACGTGAAATCTGCGATTCATTCTCCTTTTATGCATTTGAATAATATATTGTTTTGCATATGCATGGATATTGTTCAACCACCATAAGGACAATCTACCTTGCCTCATTAGCACATGTTCTATGTGTGAGGTCACCCCCGGGGGATTTGCGCTTTGTCCTTCCAAAAAGCTTCCTGAGCGACAATGTTGGATCATAGTTATAAGCAAACCTACCCAACCACGGAATTGTTCTCTTGTTCTGACTTGAGGCGGAGTGCGTCTTACACGTGGCCACCTTTTAAGCAATGGTATGAAGTGTGGGATCAATCTCTTAGTCATGGACCCTTTTCAGCCTTAACCTAAACCTGACCATAATTGGACATAGAACTGGACTTTAGGTTGGAACTTTTGCATCCATGTTATATGACATTTGCCTGTGATTGCAATTTCTGCCTGCTATTATTTTGTCAAAATCATTGTTATTCGTTGCGTCTAAAATCGCGTCTAAATAACAAACAAAAAACCGTCAATTAACCAAAACGTCGCCTAAATCCCCGAAAAACATGTCGGGGGAGTAGTGCGCCAAGCCCATTAAATTACGCCTGGCGCTCCACTCCCGGGCCAGACGCACGCTGTGCGCCGCGAACGGCAATCTTTGCGCGGCGCTGGCCCGTGCGTCGCATGCTTTTCTTTGATTTAGTCGTCGTGGTGGTCGATTCTATGTTCGATCTTATGTTCGTGCATCGCATTCGCGTAGAATCATGGTCATTCTAGGGGTCTCACCTAATTCAAGCAAAAAAAAGGTCAGTCTTTTCATGCAAGGTTGAGTCTGTCCTAAAAAAAGTGCATCTAGAAAAAAATGGTTATGTTAGAGTTAGAATCATCATGCATGTCTACCTTCTCCCTGCTATTCAACTAATCTTCCCTATCAATTCTACCCTACCATATTCAACAAATTTCAAAATCTTGCATTTTTTTCAAAATCAATCCTACACCCATGTCTATTCTAATTTTTTTAAAAAGTATTTATTAATCATTATCATACACGACATTTACAAAATCAATCCATCATCTTTTCCTAACAAAAGATAAAAACAAGGGTTCCTTTAAAAAACGTATTTCGAAAATTCCAAGCCCAGTCCATATACCATCATCCAATCCAATCCCATCAACCTAATCCATTTGCATTCATTTTTAGGCCCATATGCATTAGAGTCCATATTGCATTCATATTAGATCCATATAAATTTGAGTCCATACATTCACTAGCATTAGAGTCGATCTTAGGCACATACAAGTCTAGTTCATATCAAAATGTAGGTCCATTTGCATTTTTATGTGAAGTCTAGTCCAAGTCTATTCCTAGTCTATTCCAATATAAGTCTAAGTCTAGTCCAATCCAAATCTTAGGTCCATTTAGGCCCAGTTCTTTCCCTAGGTCTAGTAGTCAGTCTTCGGACTATAAAAGTCAGTCTTAGGACTATAAAATTTCCCTAGGTCTAATTTGCATTAAATGTAAACCCTAGTCTGTCTTCGGACTATAAAAAGTCAATCTTAGGACTATAAAATTTCCCTAGGTCTATTTTGCATTATATGTAAACCCTAGTTAGTCTTTGGACTATAAAAGTCAGTCTTCGGACTATAAAATTTCTTTAGGTCTAGTTTGCATTATATGTAAACCCTAGTAATTAGTCTTCGGACTATAAAATTTCCCTAGGTCTAGTATGCATTATATGTAAACCCTAGTCAGTCTTCGGACTATAATAGTCAGTCTTCGGACTATAAAATTTCCCTAGGTCTAGTTTGCATTATATGTAAATCCTAGTCGGTCTTCGGACGATAAAATTTCCCTAGGTCTAGTTTGCATTATATGTAAACCCTAGTTAATCTTCTGACTATAAAAGTTCCGTCTTAGGACTATAAATTTCCCTAGGTGTAGTTTGCATTATATGTAAATCCTAATCAAGTCTTTGGACTATAAAAGGTCAAGTCATACCTTTATTGTCTACCCTGCATTAAGTGTTAATTTGCTTATTGTAAGTTCAATGTCTAGTGCTCAGCCAAGTCCGATCATTCAGTCCAGTCTACTTGCATAGTCCAGTCCAGTCCATGTCTACATTTGCATATAGTTAGGCCCATGTCGCCATCATAGTCAAGCCCATACTAGTCCATAATCATTTTCATTTGCATTTCAAAATCATCCCCATTTCTCACCTCTCATTTCCATTTTTATTTCTCCATCCCTCATTTCCATTTCTCATTTCGAAAGCATCATTTCTTAAAATTTACGAGGTCCATTCGATTTCTGTTCAGGACAGGTCGTGAGATTATAACTTGGGAACACCTCACAAAGAGGATACAAGGTCAACCTACTCCCGGACTGCGTGAAACGAGTTCTCACCTTTTCGGATGTGTCTTCCGAAACTTTTGAATCATCATCTCGAGATTGGGGACACTAACGAATAGCTCGGTGGCATCATGGCTCAACTTGACTAATGAACTCTCGTCTTTAGGAACAAGACAAAGAGATCAAAGCACTGAGAGAAAAGCTGCTAACAGAGGAAGAAGAGCATGATGACACTCCACCACCACCACCACATCCTATCAAAACCGAGACAGAATTGAGGTTTGAAAAACTCGAGCAATTGATCCAGTCAATTCCTGCACTCGAGAGTCAGGCTCATGACCATGACATCATTGATCCTGAACTAAGGGAAAAGCTCCCTAAAAAGGTAACATTGGGTGACCACCCAAAATTCAAGGGGGTCGAAGACCCAGATGATCACTTGAGAGCCTTTTCTATCTCTATGGCTCTCAAGGGCATGAGCAAATACCCGTTTGCTTATGTATTTCCATTAACCTTGGATGCACATCCATCCAAGTCGTTCAGGTCACTGAATAAGACCAAGTTGAATGACTGGGACTACATCAGAGAAGAGTTCCACAAACAATACATATACAATACTCAACTTCCCATTGGCCTTCGTGAGTTGGAATTAAATAACTAAACAGAACTCCAACGAAGATTTCGTCACCTTCCTTAATAGATGGAGGGAAAAAGCTGCACAAATGACTAACAGGCCATCTCAAGAGGATCAAGTCCGACTGGTGATCCATAACCTGCAGCCTAAGTATGGGGATCATATTAAATTCCAACCCATAAAGTCTTTCACGAAGCTCTATAAGGTAGGCCTGCTGATCGAAGAAGAGGCACAAACCTCAAAGAATAAGGGTTATAACAACAACTCTTTCAAGAAGAGTAACACCAATCCTTCTAGCTCCAAAAGTAATGAGGTCAATGCCCTAGCTAGTGAAAAGAGAGGTTATCAAAAGTCTCCAAGAACGTTCACTCCTTTAGGTATGTCTCTAGAAGAAGCCTTCACTAGGCTTCATGCAAAAGGAGCACTTCAGCCTCTCGGCTATACTGTGAACCCTGCTCCCGAGAATAGATACAAGAAGTGGGATCCTAATGCCTACTGTAGTACCATCAAGGAAAGGGGCATATGACATCACAATGTTGGACCTTAAAGAATACTCTGCAGGATATGGTTGATAGTGGCAGACTTCCAATCCTGCCTGCAGCGAAAGTCCACAACAACAACAACCCCTTGGGAATCGTCTCAAATGTGCAGGATGCTTAGTCATTTAACGCTAGTTTTCTAGGTTGAGTCGGAGAGTCCGTCCCTAACTCCTTCATTTCCTTACCGTCGAGTCTATGTCATTTAGGACTTTATTTCTAATAAGCCTTGTTCTATTTATTTCTAATTAATAAAATTATCGCATTTTCATTTTCATTGGCCTTCCATCATTTTATTTATGCTTCTAATTCAATGATGAAACTTAAATCACCTAATGAACTTGACTAATAATAATAATAAAAAGAGATCTGAAATAAAAAAATAATAATAAAGAAAAATAATCTTTGGACGTACTTTGGATCGGGTTTTATTCCCTCTTCCCCTCCATCCATAAACCATCATTAGCCAAATAACCATTCAAAATCAAAGCTCCACAAATACCTTTCAAACCTTCCAATACCCATAACCAATAGCTTGTGTGCAAGCCTTACTACATAAAAAAAATCGAGTGTCGGCAAAAACAAAAAGTGAAAAAATTCAAAGTACGAAAAAAAAAATGCAAAAAAAAAAAAAAGCCAAAGGCAAGATAAAAAGTCAAGCTAGGGGGCTTGCACACAAGTTCTACCCCTCATTCAAATCCTTCAACCCATCAAAACCTTAGCCTATATAATTGTAGACACCAAATTTTGAACCCCCTTTTTTCGGATACATAAAGATTTTGAAAAGAAATAAAAATAACAAAAACCATCATACATCGTGGAGCGCGCGCTCCCGTCAAAATGCATGTTTCGTCCGGAGCGCGAGTTTCATTCCGTCGTACGGATTTTCCTTTTGCGTATTAGTCATGCAGTTTCGGCTTTGAAATATAATTTTCCGTGAGTCGTAGTCAATAGCTACAACCACCGTGTTAATAAAATGATTCGTAGTATAATCATGCTCGTCTTCACTAATTTGACGAATCTTCGTTAACTGTCTGTAGACACTACAAAATTTATTAGTGTTTTACATTAAAATAAATTAATTATTATTGAGCTAAAATAAATATAATTAGCCCAATTTAAATAATTTAGCCCACTTAAATAAGATATCCAAATTAAACAAATATAATTTGGATTGTAAATATTTGGACCAGTCCACATCACTAATCCAAACAAGATGCTCAATCGGCAAAGGTAAAAAAGACTTTCAGTCATAAACGGCCCAAGCCCATAAACTACCAAATCCATGAAGGGATCTTCATTCCCCTATAAATAGACCTCACCTTCTTCAATTGAGAAAAGCGAGAAAATCATTATTCTCAACAGCTCATAAAACTCTCTTGGAATTCTCTCTGCAAATAGTCAACAAGCACATCAAATCCGTGCCGACTGTTCAGATACACTTAAGCACATTCGACTGAGATTCAAGCTTTTGTCAGCCCTCATTCGAATACACTCAAACTCAGGTTGACGTTGACAAGACGTCATCCCACATTCAAACTCAGGTTGACGTTGACAAAACGTCACTCTACACTCGACTCCACGTCGACATCAACACGTGTCACTCTCGAAGCTACGGAACGGAATCGAGAGGACTTAGTTTATTTTCATTATAAACTGTTTACAGAGATTGTACTCAATACATTTATTGAAATATAATTTCTTTGTTACTTTGTTTCCTGTCTTATTTATTTTGACTCGAAATTTGTGTATACAAATTTTGGCACGCTCGGTGGGACCATCTCTGCCTCTCATCTCTGTTTCGTCATCAACAACAAACCTGAGAAATGGCCTCAAGCAAGAACATCTCTCAATCTTCCGAAAAAACTCTGCCGACACCCTACGAAAATGCGTAACGTTGGGTGACTTTATGGATGACATGACTCTTGGTTTTCGCACTAGAGGAATGAAAAAGCATGTTGTTGCTGCCGCTGCTGCTAAGCTTCGAACTGCAAATGTTCCTACCAGGCAGAGAAAACTCTTTAAGCCTGCTGCTGCTGAATCGTCCATCATGCCTGATTCACACAAAAAGCGTGAAACCCCCATGTTTGGCTCAACTGCTTTGGCTGAACACGAGCCATCATTCATTGCTTCCCAAATATGGAAGCAACTCTCATCTGATAAGTCTGACAGCTGACCGTTCACACTAGCCCTCTCTTTGATCCACTCAATGTAGAGAGTGACAATGAAACAAGTGACGATATTCTTGTCTCATCACCTCTAACGATTTTCGACTTAGAGGAACCCTTGTTGTCTTCACAATCAAACACTATTCTTTGTTATGGTGACCTCAGCTAAGACATTTGAGGAACAACTTGCTGAAATGAATAGCCTACTCCAAAAATTAATGAAGGATGGAGAAGAAAAAGATGCTCAAATTCGACTCCAAACTGAGCAAATCGCTGCCCTCAACAAGAAACTTGAGGAAGGCGACGCAACATCAAGACATGGTGATGAAAGCGAAGGGGATAGTGGTGAAGACGCTCGCCGCCCACCTACAGCTCGACAACTTGAGTTATTGATAGCTCACGCTGTCAAAAATCAACTTGGAGAAAGTTCTCAAGGCAGTCATCGCTATGTGAAGCCTTATACCAAAAGGATCGATAAGGCTGCGAGATGCCTTTTGGCTATCAACCCCCAAGTTTCACGAATTCGATGGGAAAGGGAAATCCTAAGCAACACATTGCTCATTTTGTGGAAACATGTAACAATGTTGGTACCACATATGATTTCCTTGCCAAACAATTTGTTCGTTCTCTCGAAAGGCATGGCGTTTGGTCGGTACACGTATTTACCCTCACAATCCATCGACGGTTGGGATCAAATGGAGGAGGAATTCTTGAACAGGTTCTATAGCACTCGACGTATTGTAAGTATGACTGAACTAACTAAGACTCACTAGTGGAAGGATGAACCAGTCATCGATTACATTAATCGTTGGCGTGCATTGAGTCTAGAGTGTAAAGATCGCCTAACTGAAGTCTCTGCTGTTGAGATGTGCATTCAAGGAATGGATTGGGACTTGCTTTATATCCTGCAAGGTATAAAGCCTAGGACTTTTTAAGAATTGGCCACGCGAGCTCATGACATGGAGCTTACCATTGCCAATAATAGAGGCAAAAGCAACACTTCTTGGGAATACAAGAAAGAGAAGAAGGATTTTAAGAAGAGCGACAAGAGGCGTAAAAAGTTCGACTAAGGAGTCAATGTCAATCACGACCTCCTCGCCAGTCAAGATCTCTAGCAAGGTTGGCCTTGAAAAGAATAAGGGGTTCATCTTCTCAAGAACCTAGGAAAAATAGGCCAACCTTGAAAGAACTCCAAGCAAAAAAATATCCATTTCCAGACTCTGATTTATCAGGGATGTTAGATGATTTACTTGAAAACAAAGTCATTGAGTTGCCCGAAGCTAAGCGTCCTGCAGAGGTCGGTAAGACTTCCGATCCTAACTACTGTAGGTATGACAGGTTGATTAGTCATCCCATAGAAAAGTGTATAACACTTAAGGAGAGAATTATGTAACTTGCAAAGGATGGGAAAATTGTACTAGATTTTGATGAAGTTACTGAAGCTAATCACGCCTCCGCGATGTTAGATTCTTATTGAGAGGCTCAAACTCTGCAGTTTGGGAGTTTGGAGCCAGTAATTGTACATGTCTTTGCGACCGGTTCTCCGAGTTGATGATGTGCCATCGTTGAGCACGGTGTCCCAGCGGCAACTAACATGGAGAGGATGATGAAGGGTGGACGTTGGTCACTAGAAGGAGGCCTAGACGACAGTCAAAGCCTCAACCAAAGTTTGTTTGTCGTAAGAAGAAACATCAAAAAAGAAAGGGCTCAAAACGCTCGAAAGGAAAGAAAAAATCAAAAAAGCATACCAAACAGCATGTACTGCCAATTGACTTGCTCGAACAAGATCCACTTTCCCCTGTAACCTTAGAAGATTTCTTTCTGAAGATTACTTCACTACGGTTCATTGTTAATGCTACCTCATTTGTTGAGGATGAAGAAGAAAAAGAAGAAGAGGAGGATCAAGAGCCTGTTAAAGAAAATGAAATCTCTATTAAAGTGACTGTTCAGCATTCAGGGACAGAGATAGATCCAAAGATATTGGCTATCTTGGAGGCTCTTCCTACACGCATGGGATGGAGGCAGATCTTTCATTTGCCTCGAGAAATGTGTCGACAGGTGGCTCTTGCACTTCAGCACCCAGAACTATACCTTGACAAAGTGAAGGATCTTTGGAGAGCCAATAGAAAGTTCGGCTAAATGCGTGTCATGTAATTTTTCCTTAGCCTTCACTGATGAAGACTTGTTGTTGGGCTCAAAACGTCCGACCGACCCTTGTTCGTTTACGGTTATATTTTAGGCCGGGAGAGTGAATCGTATCTTAGTGGATGGAGGTTCATTTGTCAACATCATGCCAAACTCCACCATGGCGATTTAGGAATCACTATGGAAGATCTTTACGATAGTCGTCTAATGATCCAAGGATTCAACTTGAGCGGTCGGTGTGCCATAGGCATAATACGTCTTGACCTTGTGATGGGAGAGTTAACATCATCTACTCTCTTCCAAGTCATAGATACAAAGACGTCGTGTAAAATGTTGCTTGGACGACCTTAGTTGCATGAAAATGGAGTAGTCGCATCAACCCTCCATCAATGTACGAAATTTTATCGTGGAGGCGAGAAGAAAATAAATAGGGATGTCGAAACCCTTTAGCACGGCGGTCGTACTTTGCCGATGCTAAGTTCTTTGAAGATGGGGAACCCTCAAGTGAAATGTTGCCATCTAAAATTCCTTCAACGGGGAAAAGGGGTAGAAATAAAAATGGTGATATTCCCTTGTCTTCAAGCTCTAGCGAGTCAGCCACCACTGAGATGCAACAACAAAAATGCAAGGAAAAGGTAAAAGAAGAAGTTGTTGCTCAACCCACTAAAGCAATGAAGAAGGCAGTAACGACTCCGATCTTGCGATACATCCCTAAATCACGTCGTAAGGAAGGAGAGTCACCTTTTGTAGGGTGTCAGGTTATGAAAGTAAAGCCAAAGAAAGAAAAATGAGTAGATGAGACTACTCTTCAATGTTTAAAGCAAGAAGTGGTTGTTCCTTTACCTAGAGCCAATCACAATCAAATTGCTAAGCCTCCAACCTCACAATCTGTTGATCAATCTAGGAGAAAATGGCTTAACAAGGGTAGGTTTGACCCAAATGCTTATAAACTCTTGGCGAAGTTGCGCTTATGACTTCGAGAATCCGGCGCCCATGGGCAATGTCATTGAGGTTGATCCTCATGGAATTAGTGACACACAAAAGAAATTGCAAGAGTATGGCGTTGAGGTACGTCCGACTAAAGTAGGCTTGAGATTTAAAACCCCCACCCATCAAAATTTCTGCACGGCGTAGAGGGACAACTTCTTCTTCGCAGTATATTACCGCGGAGGAATTTGAAGAAAATGAAGATGAAAATAATGTGCCTCAGCCAAAAATATCGGTCTTTGATCGACTGCAGTCTCCTGTCGTAAAGGACCATACATCGGTTTTTGACAGACTTGGTGGACACGAGCTAAATGAAGGTGCGAAGTCAAAAACACAAACACCCTTGCAAAATCTCCGATCTTCTAAGAAGAAAGCATCTGTCTTTAAACGTCTTGGTGCATCGACCTCAATTGATAAACAACAAAGACGGTCAGTACTAAGTCGCATCACAAGAGGAAAAAATGAACTCAAAGGCGAGGACACACCTCAAAGTGTTATCCCATCTCACATGAGGCGTACACAGGTGGTAGACATCATTGAACATGCACCTTTGAAAGCCAAGGGTCGTGTCATAGTGTTAACAAACCAAATGAGTTCGTCTAGTCAAGAAAAAGAAAAAGATGTGGAGTTTGTTTCTTCAAACCATATCACAGGGCATGAGGCTCCTGAAGGTGACGAGGAGATGGAAACAGATGAGGCTCCTAAAACTCTTGAAGATGGGGGGCAAGCCACCGTTGATGAGTTAAAAGAGTTAAAACCTTGGAACTCAAGAAGATCCACGCCTTGTCTACGTCGGCGCTTTTCTTACCCAACAAGAAGAACAAAAATATTCCAAGTTACTCTCGACTACAAAGACGTATTTGCATGGAGTTATAAGGAGATGCCGGGGACTCGACCCAAAATTCGGTTGTCCATTGTTTAGCCATCAAAAAGGTGTCGGTCCAAAGAAGCAATCCCAAAGACGTTCCGGGCGGGAATTAATTCACGAAATTGAGGCCGAAGTAAACAAGCTCATTGATGCGGGATTCATTCGCGAAGTCAAGTATCCTACTTGGATAGCAAACATTGTGCCGATCCGAAAGAAAAATGGACAATACGAGTTTGTGTGGACTTCCGCGACTTGAGCGAGGCGTGTCCAGAAGGATGACTTTCCACTCCCGGTAATGGAAATCATGATTGATGCCACCACTTGGTCATGAGGCTTTGTCATTCATGGATTGTACCGCTGGATACAACCAAATCCACATGGCTCCTGAAGATCAAGAAGCGCTGCATTTCGTACCCCTAAAGGGATATTTTGTTACAAAGTCGTGCCTTTCGGCTTGAAAGATGCCGGAGCTACGTATCGGCGTGCAATGCGAAATTTTTGAAGATATGATGCATCAAATTGTGGAGTGCTATGTAGATGACTTGGTGGTAAAGTCTAAGAAGAAGGAAAATCATCGCATGACCTCAGTAAAGTCTTTGAAAGACTACGAAAATGTCAATTAAAGATGAACCCCCTCAAGTGCGCATTTGGCGTCACCACGGGGAAAGTTTCTAGGCTTCATTGTCGGACACAAGGGTATTGAAATTGACCTAGCAAAGATTAAGACAATCCAGAGATGCACGAACCTAAGAACCTCATGGAGTTACGTGGCCTCCAAGGATGTCTCGCTTACATTCGAAGGTTTATTTCTAATCTAGCGGGGAAGATGTCATCCCTTGACCATCTCATGAAAAATGATGCCCCGTTCAAATGGGATGACTCGTGTAAAAAAGCCTTCGAAAGTATAATGAAGTACTTGTCTTCTCCCCCTTGTCTTGGGGGCACCCGATAAAAGGAAACCACTCATCCTTTATATCGCGGCACGTGAGCGATCTCTGGGGGCAATGTGCGCTCAAGAGCAAGAAGATCGTAAGGAGACTGACTCTTTACTACTTGAGCCGAACTTTGGTGAATTACACACCTATTGAAAAAATTTGCCTTGCTTTGATTTTTGCTATTCAAAAATTAAAGCATTACATGCGAGCTCATACGGTTCATGTCATCTCGAGGTCGACCCGATAAAATACATTCTCTCAAGGCCGTGTTGTCAGCGGACTTGCAAAGTGGGCTATGCTTTTAAAACAATATGACATTGTGTATGTTCCGCAAAATCTTTGTCAGGGGCAAGCAATAGCGGACTTTTTCGAGACCACCCGGTCCTGCGAGAATGGGAGATATCGGACGATTTGCCGGGTGAAGACGTGTTTTTCATTGAAATACTCCCACCTTGGAAAATGTACTTTGTCGGCGCCGCTCGTCATGACGGTGCGAGGCTGGAGTTGTCTTCATTTCTCCCGAGGAAAAGCATATCTTGCCATACTCTTTTGTGCTAACTCATTTGTGCTCCAATAATATGGTGAGTACCAACGACTAATAATAGGCCTCCAAATGGCAATCAAAATGGGACTTAGAGACTTAGACATTCACGGGGACTCCCAATTTGGTCCTAAAACAAGCTGTCGGGTCAATCTGACGTAAAAAAGAATGATCTAATCCCTTATCAAAGACAAGCGTCCAATTGCTTGACAAACTTGATGCCATCGAGTTAGAACATGTTCCAGGAGCTAAGTGCCAACAAGATGGGCGACGCGCTCGGCCCCGGGCTTCTTTGCCACTTTGGCTCCGGGGGCGAAGAAACAATGGTTGTACCCGTTTGCAAACGATGGGTTGTTGCTCCCGATGATGATGATGTTGACGAATATCTTTGAAGAAGTCGACATAATCTCCGTATATCAAATCGACAAAGAAGATTGGCGTCGACCAATTATTGATTATTTGGAACATAAAAAATTGCCCAGTGATCCAAAACATAAGACAAAGACTCGTCCTAACCTCACGGTTCATATATTATAAGGGGACTCTCTATCGACGATCCTTCCATGGTCTCGCGGTTAAGATGTCTCGGAGATGAAGAAGCGAAGCAAACCATGGAGGAAGCTCGCTCTAGAGTACGTGGCGCTCATCGGTCGAGTCCAAAGCTGCATGGCCGTATTAAAAGAATGGGTTACTATTGGCCGACCATGGTACAAGATAGCATGGACTATGCAAAGAAATGTGAAGCTTGACAATTTCATGCTAACTTCATTCATCAACCTCGAGCCATTACACCCCCGCGGTCGCATCCGGCCATTTGAAGCGTGGGGACTTGGCGTAGTTGGCCCGATTACACCAAAAAGTCATCTGTTTGGACAAGCATATATTTTAGCGGCGGCGATTATTTTTCTAAATGGGCGGAAGCCACCCCCTACGTGAAGTGAAAAAAGAAAATGTTGTTGACTTCATTCGTACTCACATCATCTCGAGATATGGTGTACCCCGGCCAATTGTCCCGACAATGGAACACCATTTTACAATAAGTTGATGAAAAGCTTATGTGAGAAGTTTAAATTCACCTGACATAGATCATCAATGTACAATGCACTGCGACGGTTTAGTTGAAGCGTTCAATAAGACACTTTGTAGTTTGTTGAGTAAAGTGGTTGCCAAGTCCAAACGTGATTGGCATGAAAGAATAGAAGAAGCTCAATGGGCATACGGGACGACATATAAATCGGCAACACAATCAACCCCGTACTCGTTGGTGTATGGTGTGGAGGCCGTTCTCCCCTTGGAACTTCATATTCCATCGTTGCGAATTGCCATACAAGAAGGCTTGACTTCGAAGAAAATGATAAACTCCGACTTCTTGAGTTGGAGGCGCTTGGCGAAAAAAGACTCCAAGCACAACAAAAATTTGAGTGCTACCAAGCTCAGTGCGTCACGCGCTTTCAATAAGAAAGTTCGACCTCGCTCCTTTCAAGTTGGAGACATGGTCCTAGCCATTAAAAGACCCATCATTATTTCTCGTAAAACGGGAAGTAAATTCGGTTCTAAATGGGATGGTCCATACGTTGTCAAAGAGGTATACACTAATGGGGCGTATAAAATTATTGACAGAAAGATTACGTATAGGGCCTATCAATGGCAAGTTTACGAAGCGCTACTACTCATGAAAATTGAGAGCATTGTTCAACTCCTAAGCAAGAGGATAAAGTTGCATATGTTGAAGAAAATATATGTATACTTGAACTACGTTGGCTTGATCTTGTAAAAGTGATTCGATAATTCTTTTGCAAATACGTAGGTAGCTTGGGTAACAAAAAAAAAAAATCTCAAGTGCAGCCGCACTTAAAAAAAAACAAAAAAATTGCAATACTCCTAGCCCGCAAAGTATAAGCGTGAATGGCGAAACAAAAAAAAATGCAATACTCTGGCCCGCAGAGTATAAGCGTGAACGGCAAAACAAAAAAAAAATATTTCCATCAATGTAAAATACTCTGGCCCGCAAGAGTATAAGCTGTGAGCGGTTAAAAAATTATAAAACAAAGAGTGTGTCCATCTTATTGCAAATATGAATAATAAAAAAAAACATAAATTGTACGTGCAAACTATCTATAAAAAAAAACACATGAAAAACGAGGAAATCATTCTAAGTCTATGTATTACGGGTGAGTGAGTGGCGATTTGGGCTCCAACAGCCGTCTCTTGCCCTCATCAAGGTCCGGATCTTATCGGTACTTAAAACGGGGGTATGTTGCTAGCTCACTCAAGGCTTTCTTGTGGTCTTCCACCTTCGTGCAAGTGATGTTAAAGTGATCCCCTTGGCCTCCAAGCTATTTGTCAAGTGGTTTGCCTTGTCACGCTCTTTCTCCGGCTCCGGTTTCAAGTTCCATGATCTCGAGCTCGTTGGAAGATTGCTCTCTTAGAAGTACCGGGCCGCTCTGTCTCGATCTCATCATAATCGAAGCTCGGCCTTCTTAAGTGCTTACGTCGGGAGAATGATCTTCTTTTTTACTTGTTCGGATCATTGACACTTTGAGGCGGCCTCTTCTAAAGCAAGATGATCTTTGGCCGCACTAACATAGGATTCTATCTTGCGCTTCAAGGGGTTGGGATTTCCTTTAAGATTTTCAATACCCTCGTATAGCACTAAGGCTTCCTCATGTTTCTTCGTAACCTCGTTAAAGGATGATGCTCTTAGTGTTTCCAAATATTGCATACCCATGTCTTGAATCGTCTTAGCAAAGATATTTCTCATCGAGGACCCGGATGGGGCGTAGAGGTCGAGCACTAGAGTTATGAACCCCGGGTGTCTCAATGATAAGAGCTTGCGGCTTTGGCATGAACATCCAGCGGTCTTGCGGTCCCCTCAGCGGATTGATGATTGTGAATAGGAGAGGAACTCTTAGCGAGATCCGTCTATACTCTTGCAAACCAAATTCCTTGTAAATCTCAATTCCTTCCCCCTTCTAGGAGTCACTTTCGAGGAAGCACCATTGTGGGATGTCTGAGTTGTCGGGAATATCCATAATGTCCATTTCGAGGTTGAAGTCATCTCCCTAAATAACAAAAGCAATAAAAATTGATTAAAAAAAAAAAGTGTAAGGGAGAAAAGGTCTACCAAAGGGAGATCCACTAGCAGCATGAGATGATTCGGGCACTCCATCAAAAAAAGCGTCACGGTTGATCCATGCTCCTCGAAGCACCCAATCGGGAGATTTTCTTTTCCCCGGCGTTGATGTTTGAAATCCACATCGACTGCGTCGTCATTGGTGCTCCTCCCATTCTTGGGATTTGGCTCATTTTCTAGATCCTCTGCCTCTATGTAAGGTATCATTGTTAAGGTAGTGCGAGGTACCTTCGGGATTTGAGTTATTCTTTGAAATATGATTTTCTCTGGTGATGTTCGCTCTGTTAGGCTTAGAAGAACTAGATCCAAAACTCGAATACAATATGTTAACCTTATTCCTTAGGTCTTTGATAGACACCCTGGGCCACTAATCCACGAGAATTCTAAGGTCTTCGGCGCCCGATCTAATGAGCGGCGAGGGACGAAAAGTACGGGTGACTACCTGAAACAATAACAACCTCTAGTATCTCAAGCTTCGTAATAAGTTACGCTTCGAGATTCAACATCGCGACGAGGCATGCCGGGGACATCTTGAACAAAGCCAATTAAGCGTACGCTAAATCGATAGGGAAATAAGGCTCAACGTGAAAGAATCACCACGACGTATGGCTAGATAGGCGAAACGAAGAGAGACCGGGTAGTTTGAAACTTGAGGCGTCAAGTTCACCATTGTCAAAATATAAGCTATTTTTGTTTTTGTTCAAGATGGTGCACCCCACTTTCGCCTTCCTTCCATCATGGATGAGTTCTCGAGCATCGACTTCTTTGAAACACTTAGCTCCTTGAGTCCCAGAAAATACGGTCATCGAAAGGACTGGTGGGGAAGGGTCTACATCATGGTTGGTCTTTGAAGTAGTTCACTAGCTTGACTATATAAGTATTGCGTCGGGTAGAAAGATCCGAGAATAGGCGAGGCTTTGAAGATGCGGAAATTGCATTCAAACCTCTGTAGATCTTGGCAAGAGTGCGGCAAGACTAAAAGTCGTACCCAGAGCCATCGAGTAGCAACTTCAAAGGTATCGGGCCTAATGAGTCTATCTTCACATTCATGAAGCACAAAAACACACAACTTGACAAGCGAAAGGCTGCGGTATAGGTAGTCTTGTCTTCGACATCACGGGAGACACTAAGAAAATCAAGCATGGCGGATTCTTACATTTGTCCATTGATCGGCCAGAGCTCTAAGCTCACCGGTGGGATTATGAGTAGACTTCGGGCGAGAATCGGAGTATCTGCGTCTCTTCACGGGTCTTTGCATAAGTGATTTTTCTCTTGTACCAAAATTGTATCCCTTTGTTGGCGAAACTCTATTCCTTGATTCAAGTTGCTTATTCGGATGATGATAAGCATTAAGTAAGTGTTCGTAAGCTTTAGAGATAAGACGATCGCCATCCTCGCCTCGCGCCCTTATGATGTTCGGATGAGGGGTGGCTTCATCATAAATCTCTCCGACAATGGGCAATCCACGGAGTCGGTGGAGGTCCCACAAGGAAATAGAAAGCTCACTGCCACGGTATGAAGCGTGTTGGTAGTAGGACACCAACTCTCACGAAAGCACGCGGGATGCTAGTATCCCCTGTCATAGGAGTAGAGTGAAGCGTAGACGGCGTTATAAATGCCGCAATAGTCAAGAGCTTCACGAAACGAAATAAGACATCTTGAGTCCATTCCCAATACCCGGGGAATGAAGAGAAATCTCCAATGATTCTAAGAACTTGGGATCCCCATTTCCGAGCCGAGAAAGAATAGAGCGCCAGAGCAAGGGAAGGCGATCATCGGTAGCGAGACTTGTCTTTTAAGATGCTATGAAGCTTATAGGCGGTTGACGCGTTGTGTGCACCAAGAGGAAGCTTGACGAGACATCTCACTCGGGAAATTATTCTTACACAATAAAGTTTAAATGCCCTCGGGCGACGCATGGAGCGACGGATGACCATATTAGTGCACGATGCGGGATCATCTCTTTCCACGATCAACAAGAGCAATGTAGGAATGTTTATCATCATTGAATTCTTTAATGAACACCATCCTATTAAAAAAAAAAGAAATGAATGAGTAATAGAGAATACAAAAAAGGGGTAAATGTCTCGGCTACATGATCGTCGCCATTGATTGTCTTCGAACACACTCCAAAAGCGTCATCTTTAGTTGCTAGGATAAGCACGATTAAACAAGCGGCCTAGCAACTCCGATGAATCATCAACGACCCATCGCGATGAACACTCAAGTAGTGGACTTGATTGTCTTCGAACACACTCCAAAAGCGTCATCTTTAGTTGCTAGGATAAGCACGATTAAGTTGGCCTAGCAACTCCGATGGATCATCAACGACCCATCGCGATGAACACTCAAGTAGTGGACTTGATTGTCCTCGAACACACTCCAAAAGCGTCATCTTTAGTTGCTAGGATAAGCACAATTAAGCAACTAGCCTAGCAACTCCAGATGGATCATCGGCCGACCCATTGCGATGAACGGTCAAGTAGTGGACTTGATTGTCTTCGAACACACTCCAAAAGCTTCATCTTTAGTTGCTAGGATAAGCACAATTAAGCAGCTGGCCTAACAACTCCGATGGATCATCAGCGACCCATCGCGATAGACACTTAAGTAGTGGACTTGATTGTCTTCGATGGCAAGTGTCGAAAAAATTTGTCACATGCAAAACGTCACAAATAACACTTGCACAACAAAAAAATGTTGTACAAAAAAATAGGACTCAAGGGGGTGTAACAAAATCTTCACCTCACTAGTCTTGAGTTTATGGTGATGTTTCCCGACAAATCTAGAAGTTCGAGTATCTCACAAAAATCGATGTCTTTGTAGGTCGCATAAATTATGTCAAGATTTATATCTACTGCAAAGAAAGAAAAAAAATTCAGCACTTACTTTGTGACATGTTCACATATGGTGAAGCCAAAATATTGCATGAAAAAAAATGACACATATGATATGGTGATTAGTATGACACAGTCCAAATATGAATGCCAGTTTCATCAAAAAAAAAAAAAACAAAGAAGAGGTTTAGCTTATGCATATTTCTAGATATGTGGCAGCAAGATGAAATTCTTCCTATGTGATAAATATGATTACAATGTATAATTGTCGTATGGAAAGCCATGATTCTTTTTACATCTTTAATGATGTTAGAGAATTAAAAAAAATCAAAAGCATAGTTATCTTGATTAGTCATACAAACGACAAATGATCAAGAAAAATATCATGCTTGGCGTTGTACCAAATCAAAGGCATTAAAAAAAAAGGCGAAGTGATCTTGATTGCTGATGATGATAATTCATGTCAAGACAAACAAAAAAAAAGAGACGCAAAACATGTATTGCATGTGTTACAGCATGAAAGTCAATGAATTGAAGGGAAGAGAAAAAAAATTTGCTCTTTAAAGTGGAATAGAATAACTGGTTGTAAAAAAAAAAAGGGAAGAATTGTAGCAACTGGGTATGAGAAAATAAAGGAGCGCAACTATCGAAAAAAAAATTTTGCATGTTGGATTGTAGGCATGAAGGCTGAAGCATCAGATGAGACGATGCAGATGAATATTAAGCAATATATGGAATAACAAACATTCAAAGTCTTAAGACTTATTGGACAAGAGGTTGGACGACAAGAGGATGGACAATTCGTGTGCTTTGACGAAGGCAAGAAAGAAAGTCAACCATTATCACCATGCTAATTACACTGACATTGGTCATCAAGAAAATCTAGAAAGATAAATTATTTACCTGTTGAGTTGTGATGCCGACAATTGATGGTGGGTGAAAGAATCCAAATTAAAGCGAAAAAAAAACAAAAGCAAAGCACTAACTGATGAGTTCATCGGTAGGAAAGAAACGTGTACATCAAATTTTAGTTTGTTAAGCATGAATGAGTCATTAATGCCAACAAAAAAATTAATTAAGGAAAAAAAAAACTACAAACACATGGCAGTGATAGAAGCCAAAGTCACTACTTTGTATACCTTTCACGGATGATACCGATGATGAATTATGCAAAAGGCTTTAGCAAAGCAAATTTATGCGAAAGTCAAAAGGAAGTAAAAAAAAATCGCTCACCTGTGTATTTCAAGGTTTTGATCTACAGTGGGAGTAAAGTATGGAGGTGTGCGTCCATATAAATAAGACGTTGTTGGTGATAAAAAAAACCTAATACTTATTCGATTAGGATTATTCTTAGAGTCAAGGCTTAATAGAGTTGTAGGTGGTTTATAACTCTATGCGGCCAATCTTAGCGACGCGGTGTTTGTCCCTTAATTCTTAAATTAAATTCAAATTTGTCGAGACCTACGTCATACCAAAACACAACAAGTCGTGTAATGCGTGACGTGGTCTCGAGGGGGCAATTTGTAGACACTAAAAATTTATTAGTGTTTTACATTAAAATAAAATTAAATGTAATGGAGCTTAAATAAATATAATTAGCCCAATTTAAATAATTTAGCCCACTCAAATAAGATATCCAAATTAAACAAATATAATTTGGGTTGTAAATATTTGGGCCGATCCACATCACTAATCCAAACAAGATGCTTTCAGTGGCAAAGGTAAAAAAGACTTGAGTCGCATAAACGGGCCCAGGCCCATAAACTCCAATCCGTGAAGGGATCTTCATTCCCATAAATAGGCCTTCCCGGTTGAGAAAGCGAAAAATCATTATTCCAGAAATTTCGTAAAACTCTCTTGGAATTCTCTCTGCAAATAGTCAACAAACACATCAAATACGTGCCGACTATTGGGATACACTCAAACACATTCGGCGAGATTCAAGCTTTTGTCGGCCCTCATTCGAATACACTCAAACTTCGGGTTGGCGTTGACAAAACGTCATCCCGCATTCAACTTCAGGTTGGCGTTGACAAAACGTCACTCTACATTCAATTCTCGCGTCGGCATCAACACGTGTCACTTTCAGCTACGGAACGGAATCGGAGGACTTAGTTTATTTTCATTTATAAAATGTGTACGAGAGATTGTACTCAATACATTTATTGAAATATAATTTATTTATTACTTTGTTTCTGTCTTATTTTGACTCGAAATTTGTGTATACTGTTGTCTTAATTTTGTCTTTCGGAAAAAAGAAAAACGAGTCGCGATTAGGCGTCGGGATTTTTAGTCGTATCCCAAAACCGGCATTAATCAATTTTCTTGATGGTCAAGTCATTGTTCATTGGATAAAGGATAAATATATATTCTTTATCCATTAATCACATCCTTTATCCATTAATTAGAGAATAAGAATCATGAAAAGATGTGAGAATAAGAATTAAATCCCATGTGTAAGAGGGGAAGAATCCAGATTTTTTCCGGAAGAATCAAGTGTGCGCCAAGCACACGATCATGCGCTAGGCGTATGATATGGCCTGTGTAGGCGTGTATTTCTTTCGCCTACCCGGTGTGAGCGCGTATTAGATTTGACTAAGGTTTTACTAAAAATTATTTTGTATTTAAAGAAGTCGCCAACAATTCTATTTAGGAAGAATCATAAACCTAATTGCATATAGGAAAATCATAGGGACAAATTATCCAATGTAGATTTCCCCGTCATGACTCCATAGATGGTCAAAATGAACCAAAGATTGAGTTCGGGGGTGAGAGTACGAATATAGTCATAATGAACCACATTCGCCCAAAGTTGGCCTCTACTAAATATCGATTCATTGCGGGAATTTATGCCAAAGAATAATCAAATAATGTTTTAAGCACCCTAAAAATATTTAGTCTAAATAGGTTCAGGAAACACATAAAAGACTAATTTAAGTGACAAGTTATTATGCAATCAATATTACAGGGAACCTAATAGGTTATCCAAATTAATCGATTAATATTAGAACAAGTTCTTTAGGTCTTGATTAGCAAAAATAACATGTGGGTGATAAAAGCAATAAAGCAGGGACAATCATATAATATGCATAGAACAATCAGGCAGGCATATAATATACAAAGGCATGAATAATAATAATATGAAATATAAAATAAAGTATAGAAAAGAGGTCAGAATATATAGTAGAGTGATTTTACATTAAAGATCTACATCAGGAAAGAAAACCGTTAGTAACTTCAATATAAAAATAATTTATTTAAGGACCCTCCGGATTATACCGTGGCTTGGGTGCGAGAGATTGACAACATTCGGGACGAGCAATCGTGAAGCTCGAAAATACGAATGTATGAAAGTATGTAGATTGAATGTGTTTTGTGTTTGAAAGTATGAATTTTGTAGGGAGATTTTGTAGTTCGTCGAGAGGTTCGTAAAGTATTCGTCGAGTGTTATGTGAAAAATCCGTCCTTCAATCTGTACGGAAATTAGGCCTATTTATAGGGAAGACGGCATTGCGCCTCACGCGCTGGCTGCGTCTGGCGCAGCTGACGTGGCAAGCGTATGATGCGGCATGACCAATAAAAAGTGTACACGTGGTACGCGCTTTTAAAAATGATAAGAAAGAAATTCCGCGCCTCAAGCAGAGAATTGCGCTTGACGCAGGACTCTACATGAAACAGAAGTCTACGTGGCAGTTCTGGTGCGCTTAGCACGATACGTGCGCTTGGCGCGGCCTACGTGGAAGTCCACGTGGCGGGACACGTGCGCTCGGCCAATCAGTGCGCTCGGCCACGGTCATTGCGCTCGGCCTGATCATTGCGCTCGGCACGATCAGCTGCGCTCGGCGCACCACCTTGTTTTTATAGTTTTTTTTTTTTTTTATATAAACGCGTTTTAAAGATTTTCTTTTATCTTTTAACTCCGGAAATTTGATTTTACGGGATAAAATCTGATTTTGACTTAAAAAAATATATCTTTTGAAAATATTTATTTATTAAAATAAATCAATTAATTATCAATTAACTGGGCTTTTCAAAGAATTGGGCTCAAATACAATTAATTATCATGAATAATTAATTGGGATTTAAAATAGGACTTTAACATAGAGCTGATCAACTCCAGACCGGCCCGCGGGCCCGGCCCGGCCCGGCCCGAAAAATCAGCGGGCTTGGGCTCCTAAATTTGGCCCGGCGGGCCCGGGCACGGGCTCGGTGGCCCGACTTATTTCGGGCCGGATGCGGGCGGGCATGCGAGCCCGCTTTTTGGCTCGGCCGTGAATATAAGTCTTGTTCTTTGGAGTACGGACGTGCGGCGTGCCAAACAGAAATGGGAAAAGCCCATTTGCAAAAGCCCCTTAAGTTAAGCTGTTAAGGCTTAAAGGGATTTTAAACAAAAAAAAAAAATTCTTAAATAGGAAAAGCAAATAGGCAGCGGCCAGCATGCTTTTGTGAGGAGAGAGAAACACTCCAAAAAAGACAAAAACCCTAGCTTCCCATCAAGCAGCCGTGGTTTTGTTCTGCTGCATCCCCTCTTCATTCTTCTCTTCATTCTTCAATATAGAAACACTCAATCTTGCTTTTTGTTTTTATTTTTTGTAGAAAAATATTGCTTTTTTTTATTTCATTAATAGTATTTTTGTTTTTTTTTAATTTCTTGCTGTTTCTTTCTTCAAGTAATATTATTAACTAGTGTTTTCTGTTTTATAACTAAATAACTTGTATTGAATGTTTTTTTTATATTTGTATTGAATTTTCAGCAAAATAGTGGACAAAACTAATTAAAACGGAACCAAAAAAACAGGCCCGTTTAGCCCGAAAATGGCCCGCTAGGCCCGCATAGGGCGGGCTTTGGGCAGACCAAACTGGCCCGCTGTCATGGGCAGAATTTTGGTGAGTGGGCCCGGCCCGAACCCGGTCCGGCCCGGTGTTTGATCAGGTCTACTTTAACACTTTTCGAAATGGTTTTTAATGGCTCTTCAGACTGCTCTGCCCTTGGATCGGACCAATTAAAACCACGGTATGTTTCATCATCGGATCCTTAAATGGGGAGACACGATTATGTGTCTCTGAAGCCCCCACTTTGGGCGAGGTTCGAAGCCGATAGTCAAAGTATACGATGTCGGGACGGAGAACGATTCTAAACGCTCTGCGGTTTAGAGGCGATCTATAACGTCGGTCTCGCAAAACAAACTTAGTATACGGGACAATAACTACAAGCAATCTGATTACCTGCAGGGAAAGATGTTAGCAGATAAGTGCAAACAACTCACATAAGCACATAGTGATGCAAATGATGCCAACTTAGACTTTCTAAGGATGCACAAGACGCTATGCAAGGATTAAGGTTATGCAAAGCTAAAGGATGACACGTCATGCAAGGTCAGGATTATGCAAGACTAGAATGTAAGAAATGCAAGGTCAGGGTTTTACAAGGCTAGAATGAATGAAATGCAATGCAAGGTCAGGGTTTTGCAAGGTTGCAATGCAAGGTCGGGATTTTGCAAGGCTAGAAGATGTGGATATGTAGAATGATAGAATGATCGGAGGCCGATTAGAAATGCATCCAATGACTTTCAAAAATTGTGTTTAGTAAATGGCTAGGGATAGTAAACGAGGTCCGCGGATTAGAACTCTTCGGGAGTTTGATTTGAATTGGAGGAACCACCACACATAGGAAGCCCCCACTTTGGGTGAGCTTGCTTTGAATCGAGCATGAGCCTTAATCAAATTGTACTTGATCGATATTGAAACGTAGTTGATTTGATATTGAAATGTTGGAAGTTATCACTTGGGGATTGTCCTAGGGATTACGCTTTGGGAAGTTGATATAGGCAAAGTCAAGTATCGCCGAAACCATGGAATTGTCGGAGAGTCCTTCGGGGGACAAGGAGAGCTTGGAATGAAAAAATAAAAAGGGTTTAATTTTATGACTCAAATAGAAATAGGTGGGAAAAGGCTTTGACGAGGCTAGGTTCGGACTCGAGTCTATGTCGGGATCTAGAAAGAATATGCTCTTTTGAACTCTAGAAAATCAACTCATTAGACCATGACTAATTTTTATCTTATTGAAGCGGTCGGACCTCGAGATGAGGATTCCTACGTATCCTTGCGGAATCGGACCATTCGTTGTTACGGATCGATTTATTTTTTATTTGTCATTTTTTTGTGCCCTAACTTTTGCCTAGGCCGCCCTTTTGGGTTTTCAACCTAGCGGGCTTGGACATACATTGAAGAAGGAGTTAAGGTTGATGAAAGATTGAAAAGTTTAAGGCTTAGATGTTTTGATGAAGGTTTAATAAGTTTGAGGAATGAAGGGTCATGGATTTGGATTATAAGTTCAGGGTTTTGATAGATTGAAGGATTTTAATGAGGGGTAGAACTTGTGTGCAAGCCCCCTAGCTTGATCTTTTATTTTGCCTTTGGCTCTTTCTTTTTGCATTTTTTTTTGTCATGTGCATTTTCTCTTGCTTTTGTTTTTTTTTCGCACTTTGAGTTTTTTATTTTGCCTGGCATTATTATTTTTGAATGTAGTGAGGCTTGCACCTGAAGTTTGGTTTAGGGTATTGAAAGGTTTGAAGGTTATTTGTGTAATGTAGTGAAGGTTATTTTTTAATGTAGTGAAGGTTATTTTTTAATGTAGTGAAGGTTATGCACACAAGTTTGAGTAATGGAGGGATTATTTGGCTAATGATGGTTTAAGAATGATGGCTTATGAAAGGTAATGGAAGGGAGAGGGAATAACTCGATCCAAAGAATGTCCTCTTTTTTATTTTTCTCTTTACTTTTTTTTTTTTATTTCATATCTTTTTTATTATTATTAGTCAAGTTCATTTCATCATTGAATTAGAAGCATAAATAAAATGATGGAAGGCCAATGAAAATGAAAAATAAAAATGCAATTATTTTATTAATTGAAAATTAATGAAACAAGGCTTATTAGAAGTGAAAACCTAAATGACATAAACTTGACGAGAAAAGGATATAAAGGAGCTAGGGGAGGGACTCTCCAACTCAACCCTAGAAAACCAACGCTAAATGACTAAGCCCTTGCATTATTTAGGCACTTCCCAAGGGGTTGCCACTATTGCGACTTTGCCGCAGGGCGGGTGGTAATCTACCGTCTTGACCATATCCTGTAGATGATGCTTTAAAGTCCGGCATTGCGATGTCGGATGCCATAATACTTGCAGTAGGAATTAGGAGTCCATCTTTTGGATCTCTTCTCCGGGAGGAGGGTCCCCTTTGCATGAAGCCTAGTGAAGGCTTCTTCTAGAGACATGCCCCAAAGGGTGAACGTCCTTTGAGGTCCTTGATAACCTATCATGTCGGTAGTTAGGGCGTTTATGTCACTTTGCTTTTAGAGGTGGAAAGGTTATTATTACTCTTCTTGAAATAGTTGTTGTTAGAACCCTTATTCTTGTTAGCTTTGTACCTCTTCTTCAATCGGCGGGCCTACCTTATAGAGCTTCGTGAAAGACTCCATGGGTTGGAACTTAATATGATCCCCATACTTGGGGCTGCGGGTTACGGATCACCAATCGGACTTGATCCTCTTGGGATGGCACGTTAGTCATTTGCGCGAGCCTTTTTCCCTCAATACGTTAAGGAAGGTGACAAAGTCTTCGTTGGAATTACGCTTAGTTAATTCCAACTCACGAAGGCCAATGGGAAGGTGAGTATTGTAGATGTATTGTTTGTGGAACTCTTCTCTGATGTAGTCCCAGTCATTCAGCTTGGCTTTATTTAGTGATCTGAACCACTTGGATGGATGTGCATCCAAGGTTAAAGGAAAGACATAAGAAAACGAGGTCCTTGCTCATGCCCTTGAGAGCCATAGAGATGGAGAAAGCTCTCGAGTGGTCATCGGGTCTTCGACCCCTTTGAATTTTGGGAGGTCACCCAATGTTACCTTTTAGGGAGTTTTTCCCTCGGTTCGGGATCAATAATGTCATGTCCATGAGCGACCCTCGGCGCGAGAATTGACCTGGATCAATTGCTCGAGTTTTTCAAACCTCAAATCTATGTTGGTTTTGAATGGTGGTGGAATGTCGCCTTGCTCGTCCTCTTGATTAGCTTCTCCCTCGGCGCCTTAATCTCTTTGTCTTGTTCCTCAAGACGCGAGTTCATCGGTTGAAGTTGGGCCATAATGGCGAGTTGTTCATTAGTGTCCCCATTTCGGATGATGCTTGGGAAGAGTCAGAGGATTCGTCTGAAAATGTGAGAATGCGTTTGACGAGTCTAGGAGTAGGTTGACCTTGTATCCTCTATGTCGGGCGCTCGCAAGTTATAATCTCACGATCCGTCCTGAATAGAAATCGAATGGACCTCATAAATTTTTAGAAATGATGCTTTCGAAATGAGAAATGGAAATAAGGGATGGAGAAATGGAGATGAGAAATGAAGACGAAAGTGGAAATCGGGATGAAAAATGGAAGATGAAATGGAAGCGGGAGATAGTTAGAGATTGGTATGATTATGGTTATGATGGTGACATGGGCCTAACTATATGCGAGATGTAAATGACTGGATTTGGTTTGGACTATGCAAGTAGACTTGGACTAGACTTGGCAAATAGATTAGGCTCAAAAGGATTGTATACTCTAGCTTCGCTAGGCTTAGGAAGGAATTGGCTTCTCCAGACTTGATGATTTGATATTGCTATAGATGTAAGATAGGAGTAGCTTCGCTAAACTCGAAGGGTGCTTTTAAGGTCTTAGGGGTGACTAGCTTTACTAAATCAATGGGTGCTGTTATGGTCTTACGGGTGACTAGCTTAGCTAAGTCGAAAGGGGTGTCGTTATGGTCTCACGGGGATGACTAGCTTTGCTAGGTCAAAGGGGTGTCGTTATGGTCTTACGGGGATGACTAGCTTAGCTAAGTCAAAGGGGTTCCGTTATGGTCTTACACGGATGACTAGCTTAGCTAGGTCAAGGGGATGCCGTTATGGTCTTATAGGGATGCTAGCTTCAGTTAGACTTAATGGTTTGGACTTTGTCCTATATGGATTTGGAATTGGAATTTGGATTGACTTTGGAAATGAGTTGGGCCTTATGTGGACCTAATTACGGACTTAGTCCTATATTGGTTTGAAGTTAGACTTGAAAATGCACATGGGCTTGACATTGGATTGGAATAGAGTTGGATTAGACTTGAATTTGGGATTGACATAGACTAGGGTTCACATAAAGATGCAAATGGGCCTAGGAGCTAGACTTATATGGGCCTAAGATGGACTCCTAATACTAGCGGGCCTAATATGAATGCATATTCTCGAATTAGATGGACCCTATATGAATGCAAAATGGACTATAATGCATATGGGCCTATGATGAATGCAAGTGAATTGGGTCGATTGGATTGAATTGGATTGAAGGTGTTTGGAATGGGCTTAGAATTTTCGAAATTCATTTTTGATAGGAACCCCTTGTTTTATCTTTTGTTAGGAAAAGATGATGGATTGATTTTGAAAAAAAAAAAAAATTATTGAAATGTCGTGGTATCATGATGATTAGTAAATGTTTTTGAAAAAGAGTAGAATAGAAGAAGGTGTAGGATTGATTTTGAAAAAAAGTAAGTTTTTCAAATTACTGAATATGATAGGGTAGGATTGATAGGGAAGATTAGTTGAACAGCAGGGAGCAAATGGGAGGAGGTAGACATGCATGATAACTCTAACTCTACAATGACCCTTTAGATGCATTTTTTTAGGACAGACTTGACCTTACATGAAAAGACTGATCCTTTTTTGAATATGATACTGATGCAAACTTGTTATCTTAGGCTCAAACGAAGGTCAAAAGACCAATAAGCATGGGACGAATAGACTGCGTACCACAAGAGCGTTGCACCTGGCGCAAATTAATGCGTTTGGCGCAATGCTTTGTGGCACACGTATTGATCAATTGACGAAGGTCCGGGAAAAAATGACGATTTATTTTAGGCACGATTTGCAATAATTTCGGGCGTAAAGCATATTAGAAGGCAAAAAATTGCAATCACACATAAATGTCAGGTAACATGGATGCAAAAGTTCTCAACCTAAAGTCCAGTTCTACATTCAACTATTGGTCAGGTTTAGGTTAGGCTGAAAAGGTCCATGACTAAGAGACTGATCCCACGCTTCGCACCCCTGCTTAAAGAGGTGGCCACGTGTAAGACGCACTCCAATCTCAAGTCAAGAACAAGAGAACAATGCCATGGTTGGGTAGGTTTGCTTATGACTAAGATCCAACACTATCGCTCAGGAAGCTTTTTGGAAGGACAAAGCGCAAACCCCCCCGGGGGTGACCTCACACATAGAACATGTGCTAATGAGGCAAGGTAGATTGTCCTTATGGTGGCTGAACAATAGCCATGCATATGCAAAACTGTATATTATTCAAAGCCATAAAAATAAGAATGAATCGTATTTTTCAAGTTTCACCCACTCATTTTAAAAAAATTAATTTTTTTAAAATCCTCCCCAGTGGAGTCGTCAAATTGTAGGGGTGTTTTTATTTCGCCTACGCGGTGTGAGCGCGTATTAGATTTGACTACTCCATTGTTAAGGTTTTATTAAAAATTGTTTTGTATTTAAAGAAGTCGCCAACAATTCTTTTTAGGAAGAATCATAAACCTAATTGGATATAGGAAAATCATAGGGATAAATTATTCAATGTAGATTTCCCCGTCATGACTCTATAGATGGTCAAAATGAACCAAAGATTGAGTTCGAGGGTGAGAGTACGAATATAGTCATAATGAACCACATTCGCCCAAAGTTGGCCTCTACTAAATATCGATTCATTGCATAATTTATGCCAAAGAATAATCAAATAATGTTTTAAGCACCCTAAAAATATTTAGTCTAAATAGGTTCAGGAAACACATAAAAGACTAATTTTAGTGACAAGTTATTATGCAATCAATATTACAGGGAACCTAATAGGTTATCCAAATTAATCTGATTAATATTAGAACAGTTCTTTAGGTCTTGATTAGCAAAAATAACATGTGGGGTGATAAAAGCAATAAAGCAGGGACAATCATATAATATGCATAGAACAATCAGACAGGCATATAATATACAAAGGCATGAATAATAATACTATGAAATAATAAAATAAAGTATAGAAAAGAGGTCAAAATATACAGTAGAGAGATTTTACATTAAAGATCTACATCAGGAAAGAAAACCGTTAGTAACTTCAATATAAAAATAATTTATTTAAGGACCATCAGGATTATACCCTGGCTTGGGTCTGAGAGATTGACAACATTCAGGACGAGCAATCGTGAAGCCTGAAAATCTGAATGTATGAAAGTATGTAGATTGAATGTGTTTTGTGTTTGAAAGTATGAATTTTGTAGGGAGATTTAGTAGTTCGTCGAGAGGTTCGTAAAGTATTCGTCGAGTGTTATGTGAAAAATCCGTCCTTCAATTTGTACGGAAATCAGGCCTATTTATAGGGAAGACGGCATTGCGCCTCACGCGCTGGCTGCGTCTGGCGCAGCTGACGTGGCAAGCGTATGACGCGGCATGACCAATAAAAAGTTTACACGTGGTACGCGCTTTTAAAAAAGATAAGAAAGAAATTCCGCGTCTCAAGCAGAGAATTGCGCTTGACGGGACTCTCTACATGAAACAAAAGTCTACGTGGCGGTTAAGTGCGCTTAGCATATTGTGCGCTTGGCGCGGCCTACGTGGAAGTCCACGTGGCGGGACACGTGCGCTCGGCACGATCAGTGCGCTCGGCACATTCAAGCTGCGCTCGTGCGGCCTTGTTTTTGATAGTTTTTTTTATATAAACGCGTTTTAAAGATTTTCTTTTATCTTTTAACTCCGGAAATATGATTTTACGGGATAAAATCTGATTTTGACTTTAAAAAATATATCTTTTGAAAATAATTATTTATTAAAATAAATTAATTAATTATCAATTAATTGGGCTTTTCAAAGAATTGGGCCCAAATACAATTAATTATCATGAATAATTAAGTGGGCTTTAAATTAGGACGTTAACACTATTCGAAATGGTTTTGAATGGCTCTTCAGACTGCTCTGCCCTTGGATCGGACCAATTAAGACCACGGTATGTTTCATCATCGGATCCTTAAATGGGGAGACATGATTATGTGTCTACAGCCTGCGCCAGACGCAGAGCCTTGCGCCTAGCGCACGGTGCAGTGCCTAGTGCACGGCGTTGTGCCTAGTCAGTGCGGTGCCTAGTTCTGCGTTTGGCGCAGCGTCTTAATCAGTTTTATTTTACACGTCTTTCGATGCATTTTTCTTGCGTATTAGGATGTTTAGGGAAGAATATTTTCTGAAAATCTGATTTTGCCTCATTGATGAGAAAATCCAAAAAGAATAAGAATATTTGTGTTTCCAAAGAGATTTGATTATGTCATTAGGGGAGGTCATTAGAGTGATGTCATTAGGGTAATTAAGGATGAAGAAAATCAGATTTTTTGGGTGAAAAATTTGATTTTCTACCTCTTTGAAACCCTAGTTCACCTCCCTCATTTCTCTACAAATACCCTCCTTTTTTCACTTCAAAACCAATTTGAAAAAAACTCAATTCAACTTCACAACTTCTCTCTCTACTACTCTTCTCCTCCTTAATTTTTCCATCTAAGCAAAAGTCATAATTAGTAAGGAAGTTGAAAAAAATTCATCTTAATTTCACTACTTCTCTCATCTTCTTGACTCCTTTCCTCTAAAAAAAATCACACTTAAGAAAAGAAAGTAAAAGTTAGTAAGATAATTAGTAAGTAAAGAAGTTCATCAAAAGAAGAAAAAAACACAAAAAAGAGTTTAAGTTAGAAATTAAGTGGATTTAGAAACTCACTTAGAAATTAAGAAAATCACAAAAAAAGGTAGAAAAAATTTGCATAAAGGAAGTGCATCATTGAGCTAGCAAGGTAAAGTTGAAACTCTTGTTTATTTTTTTATTATTTTCTTAATCATCTACTAACTTATCTTTGGAGTGATTTGGGTATGTGGAAGTCCTAATAGGTTCCCAACCTTAAATCACCCCACCTAGAATAGTCCACTCTAATGGGCAGACTCTTAGGAAATAATGTGATTATGTGATTTTCCTTAATCAAGTTGTTGTTCATCACTAAAAATTGTTTTCATAAAAAAATTCAAGAAAAGTTGTGTATAAACATCTCCATAAAAAAAATGTGATGCTATAATTATGGCCAGTTTTGATTTCGTACTTTATTTCAATTTTTTCGTTTGCATTAACTAAATAGTTTGTAGGATTTTATATTTTTCCTATGAAGTGCAAGATGTTTGCAGCAACTGGACTTTGGAATTTCTAAAAAACTTTTTGTAAATAACTAAAAATCATACAACTTTGTTGTGCAAAACTGATTTTGTCCAGTACCACCTAAGTTTGTCTTGTTAATAAAGTTCAAAATAAAAATCATTTAGACAAAACTAAAAACATCAAGTTTAAAGAAAACATAAGTGGCCTTCCAAAAATATAAAAATCATGATCATATGAATTTCATATAATTTTACATCATTTTTACAAAAAAGTTCATGTAAATCACTAAATTCTAGAAAACTGATTTTCTCTTCAGTTAAGAAAATAAATAAAAAATGGTCTTAAAAATATCCAATTAAAGTGAAAATTTTCCTTCTAGTCTTTCAAAGTGTCTAAAATGTTCATACCAAAATTCACTTCAAAATAAGTTCAATAAGTTGGATTTCAAAGAACAAATTGAATAAAGGTCCTGTTTTGACCAGTTTGAGTATAAAATTCACCATAATTCAAGTTGTCACAAAACGTTTATGAACTTTTGACACAACATAAAGAACTCACTGATCTATTCATAGATGTATCATATACTCAGTTTAACGCTTTCTAAAGAAAGTTATGATTTTTGTAAGCCAATACAAGAACAAAAGTGCAATCTGAAAATTGAAATAAAGTGATTAACTCAACTTTCATAAAAAATGTTTTCTTTTCATACGAAAATGTTAATTAAAAATAATGAAATTTTAATTTTCTCTTAAAATAACTCATTTTATCATGTACATAAAAATCAATAAAAATTGTCATAAAAAATCAAAATCAAAGAGATTAATTAATCTCTAATTTTTCCAAGTTTACAAATAAACATGAATTTCAAAGTCCATTCAAGGAAATGAAGATCAAGGAGCATCATGGTGAAGATCAAGATTGAAAACTTTGTATAGATCATAGAATTTGTACATATTGTTGTAATAATATTTTTTTTTGTAAATAGTTATTACATCACTCAATTAATGAAAAATATGGAGATGTTTATGCATAATTTTCATAAATAATTCCATAAATCTTTTCAATAAAATGAGCAACCAATGTTACAAATATTGCATGATGGGCCAATATATCATAGTATATGAATTAAATGACCCAATCTCAATTAAGAGGAAAAATTGCAAATCTAACTAAGTTAAATTGTATGATGATCCATCTTACATTTTAAAAATGTGTTCTCCATATTCAAATGGATTAATCATATAATTTGACATAATTAGATTGGTAATTATGATCTCCGAATTGATTTTAGGCCGTTTCACGTGTCTCGCTTTAAATGGCCAAATTCCAATTAGCCAAATACAAATCTCCAAATTCGATCTCAAATTGATCATTTCTCTCCAAATGACTTAATAATCTTCAATTAACCTCGATTAATCGCTAATTAGAGGGGTTAACTCAAACTTCCTTTAATCACTAATTAATTAGGGTGATTATCTCCAATCATTATTTAATCACTAATTAGGGTGATTATCTTAAACCTTGGTTAACCACCAATTAGGGTGATTAGCTTAACCTTTCATCATATTTAATCACTAATTAGAGTGATTATCTTAAACCTTAATAATCATCAATTAGGGTGATTACTTCCTAACCTTCATTGTTAATCACTAATCGAGGTGATTATCTTTCCTCTTAAGTTTAGTCACTAATTAGGGTGATTATCTTAACCTCCATTTCTAATCACTAATTGAGGTGGTTATCTTAATCCTTCATATTTAATCACTAATTAAGGTGATTATCTTAATCTCATTTCAATCACTAATTGGAGTGATTACCTTAATCCCAATAGATTTGTTTAATTCTAAAGGTGAGTTACTCATAATCTATTCTCCCATTTGAATTGGTCATTTAGGGTGAGACATAAGATCGAACTACGATGGTTATGATCCATGAGTGGATTCCAAACCCGCAATGATTGGTACGTAGTACAACTTCAGTGCTCAAACCTACCATGTACAAATGATATATTGGTCCAAAATAAAAATGGTTGATGTGTATATGTGCAAATTATGTGATTTTCTTTCTTTTGAATAGCCATGATTACTTTAAAATGGAAAATAACGCATTTAGTAAGAGCCCGTTACGTAGAGACGGAAGAGGAGACGAGTTCCGGGACGTTCGCACCTCTTAACCTAAACCCCGGACCCTATCTCATGGTATGAAAGACCAATTTTCAAAAAGCCTTATCCATATGAAGTCATCATCGTTTTAAATGATATTTCTTGCAAATTGATTTTAAAATGATTTATCAAAATAAATATGTCCCTATTCAGATATTAATAGGGTGTCGACTTCCAAGTTTTCAAAAAACTCATAGTCTAATGAGAGACTTTCGTGGGATTCAGACCGTTAATTAAGACAGTCAAAAATCGGATACCACAATAATCCAAATCTATGATCCTATGTTCGCCAAACCAATTGATCTTTCATCAAAGCCTCAAGTCTTGAACCTTTCAACCTTTCATCAAAGCCCGCTAGGTTGAAAATCCGAAAGGGCGGCCTAGGCAAAAGTTAGGGGACAAAAAAAAATTCAATCGGATCCAGAACTACGAATGGTCTGATTCCGCAAGGATACTTAGAAATCTTCATCTCGAGGCCCGACCGCTTCAATAAAATAAATTGGTCAAGGTCTAATGATTTGACTTTCAAGAATTCAGGAGCATACTCTTTCTAGATCCCGACATAGACTCAAGTCTGAACCTAGCATTGTTAAAGCCTTTTCCTACCTATATTTATTCAAGTTACAAAAATAAACTTTTTCTTTTTTTTTAATCCAAGCTCTCTTTGTTCTACAAGGACTCTCCGATAATTCCATGGTCTGCGGCGATATACGACTTTGCCTAAATCAATTTCCCAAAGAAGAATCCCCGATGATAACTTTCAACGCTCGAGACGGATCAACTACATTTCAATCAAGGCTCGGAATGCCTAATTCAAGGCAAGCTCACCCAAAGTGGGGGCTTCCTATATATGTGGTAGTTCCTCCAAATCAAACTCTCGAAGAGTTGTAATCTGCGGATCTCGTTTACGGACCCTGATTATTTACTAAAAATGATTTTCGAAAATCATTTTATCCATTTATGATCATTCTATTACTCTACATATCCAGATCTCCTAGCCTTGCAAAACCTTGACCTTGCATTGCATTTCATACATCCTAGTCTTGCATAACCCTGACCTTGCACGACATGTCATCCTTCAGCTTTGCATAACCTTAATGCTTGCATAGCGTCTCATGCATCCTTAGAGAGTCTAAGTTTGCATTTTTGCATCATTATGTGCTTTATGTGAGTTGTTTGCACCTATCTGCTAACATCTTCTTCTGCAGGTAATCAGATTGCTTGTGGTTATTGTCCTACATACTAACTTTGTTTTGCGAGAGAGCGGCGTATATAGATCGGTTCTAAAGCTGCGGAGCGTTTAGAATCGTTCTTACGTCTCGACACCATATACTTTGACTTTCGGTTTCCTGAACCTCAGTCAAAGTGTGGGCTTATGTACACACATAATCGTGTCTCCCCATTTAAGGGTCCAATGATGAAACATACCGCGTATTAGTTGGCGCAACCCAACGCAAGAGCAATCCCATAAGCCAACCCAAAATTTGTTTAAATTGTGTTTTGAAATATTATTCTAAAGCCCAAATTAATTATTCATGATAATTAGTTATTTTAAGCCAATAAAATATTCTAAGTCCATTTAAAGTATTGAAAAATCCCGATTATTTATTTATTATTTTTAATAAATATTTTTATTATTTTTAATAAATGCTTTTAATAAATATCAGATTTTTATCCCGTAAAATCAGATTTCCGGAGTTAAAAGATAAAAAAATATCTTATACAACTCGTTTAAGGAAAAAAGGCTAGCAAATGAGCTGGACACAGGCAGTGTGCCTAGCGCGCCACGTGCGCCCAGCGCATTGGCCAAGCTGTGTCAGGCGCGCCAATCCGCGCCTAACACGTGGATTTGTGACTCACATAGAGCCCTGCGCCTAGCGCACCTCTCTGTGTGAGAGGTATCTTTTTCTTTTCTATCTTTTTAAATACGCATACAAGTGTACGTGTTTGACTAGGCTGGCAGCGTCAGGCACACCAATGTCTTTGAAATAAATAATTGATTTATTTTTATTAAATAAATATTTTCAAAAGATATTTTTTATAAGTTAAATTCGGATTTTTATCCAGTAAAATCGAGATATCCATAGTTGAAAGATAAAAGAAAATCTTTCGGAATGCGTTTTTATCAAAAAAGCTGTCAAGACGTGTAAAAAACAAGCTCTACGGCGGACGCGGAGCGCGCGTGTACGTGGGCTTCACGTAGTCTAATTGAGCGCCACGTAGACTTCTGTTTCATGTGGAGTCCTGCATCAAGCGCAGTTCTCTGCTTGAGACGCGGTATTTCTTTCTTATCTTTTTAAAAAGGGCGTACCACGCGTACCACGCGTACGTTTCTTACTGGTCATGCCGCGTCATGTGCTTGAAGTTGACACGTCGGCTGCGCGAGCAGCGGCGCGCGTGGCGCAATGTCGTTTTCTCTATAAATAGGCACGATTTCAGTCTGATTTTTGAGAACGGGTTTTTCACATTAACACACTTGGGCGAACAAATACTTTACGATGCTCTCTACGAACTACAAAACTTCCATAAAAAATTCACACTTTCAAATACAAACACATTCAATCTACATACTTTCATACATTCAGATTTTCAGGCTTCACGATTGCTCGTCCCGAAGGTTGTCAATCTTGCAGACCCAAGCCACGGTATAATCCTGAGGGTCCTTGAATAAATTCTCTATTTTTATATTGAAGTTACTAATCATTTATTTCATGATGTAGATATTTGGTATAAAATCGTTCTACTGTATATTCTAAACCTTTTTCATTCTTTTCATTTATTTTTATATATATTATATGCCTGCCTGATAATTCTATGCATATTATATGATTGTCCTGTTTTAATGCTTTTATCACCCACATGTTATTTTTGCTAATCAAAGACCTAAAGAAGCTTGTTTTAATATTAATCGGATTAATTTGGACAACTGCTAGGTTCCACTGTAATATTGATTGCCTAATAACATGTCACTAAAAATTAGTCTTTTTATGTGTTTCCTGAACCAATTTAGACTAAATATTTTTAGGGTGTATAAAACATTATTTGATTATTCTTTGGCATAAAATCTGTAATGAATCGATATTTAGTAGAGGCCAGCAATGGGCAATATGGTTCCCGACCATATTTGTACCCTCACCCCCGAACTCAATCTTTGGTTCATTTTGACCATCTATGGAGTCAGGACGAGGAAATCTACGTTGGATAATTTGTCCCTACGGTTTTCCCATATCCAATTAGGTTTATGATTCTTCCTAAAAAGAATTGTTGGCGACTTCTTTCAAAACAATTTTCAATAAAGCCTTTACAGTGGGGTAGTCAAATCTAATACGCGCTTATACCGCGTAGGTGAAATAAAAACACGCCTACAATTTGGCGACTTCATTGGGAGGATTTAAAAAAATTAAATGAGTGGGTGAAACTTGAAAAATACGATTCATTCTTATTTTTATGCCTTTCAATAATATATTGTTTTGCATATGCATGGCTACTGTTCAGCCACCATAAGGACAATCTACCTTGCCTCATTAGCACATGTTCTACGTGTGAGGTCACCCCCGGGGGGTTTGCGCTTTATTCTACTATTGGTCAGGTTTAGGTTAAGGCTCAAAATGTTCTATGGCATTGTTCTCTTGTTCCTGACTTGAGAACTGGAGTGCGTCTTACACGTGGCCACCTCTTTAAGCAGGGGTATGAAGCGTGGGATCAATCTCTTAGTCTTGGACCTTTTTCAGCCTTAACCTAAACCTGACCAATAGTAGAATGTAGAACTGGACTTTAGGTTGAGAACTTTTGCATCCATGTTACCTGATATTTATGTATGATTGCAATTTTTGCCTGCTAATATGCTTTACGCCCGAAATTATCGCAAATCGCATCTAAAACAAATCGTCATTTTCGCCCGAACCTTCGTCAATTTATCAATAAGCGTCTTTGCGAGCATTGCGCCGGACGCGTTGAGTTGCACCTGGCGCAACGTCCATGCGCCAGAAGCATAGACTGCGCACCGCGCACATTAGATGTGTGGCACGCATTCTATTCGTCCCATGCTTATTGGTCTTTTGACCTTTGTTCAAGTCTAAGATAATAAGTTTGCATCTGTATAATATGCGAAAAAAGGTCTTTTCATGCAAGGTCGAGTCTGTCCTAAAAAGTGCATCTAAAGTGGTCATTGTAGAGTTAGAGTTGTCATGCATGTCTACCTCTTCCCACTTTCTCCCTGCTGTTCAACTAATCTTCCCTATCAATCTTACCTTACCATATTCAATCAATTTCAAAAGTTTACATTTTTCAAAATCAATCCTACACTCATGTCTATTCTACCTTTTTCAAAAACATTTAAAAATCATAATCGTACACGACATTTACAAAAATATTTTCAAAATCAATCCATCATCTTTTCCTAACAAAAGATAAAACAAGGGGTTTCTTTCAAGAATGAATTTCGAAAATTCTAAGCCCAGTCCAATCACCTTCATTCATTTCAATCAACCAAATTCAATCCAATTCACTTGCATTCATTCTAGGCCCATATGCATTAGAGTCCACTTTGCATTCATTTAGGCCCATGTGCATTTTAGTCCATACATTCACTAGCATTGAGTCGATCTTAGGCCCATATAAGTCTAGTTCATTTCAAAATTTAGGCCCATCTGCATCTTTATGCGAAGTCTAGTCCAAGTCTATCCCTAATCAATTCCAATCTAAGTTTAAGTCTAGTCCAATCCAAATCTTAGGTCCATTTAGGCCCAATTCATATCCTAGGTCTAGTTTGCATTTCCATGTAAGCCCTAGTCAGTCTTCGGACTATAAAAATCCAATCTTAGGGCTATAAAAGTTCATCCCTTAAAGTCTAGCCTGCTTGCTCACCCGTAAGTTTAAGGTCTAGCATTCCTTAAGTCTATAAGCAATTTTTGTGTCTGGCCTGCTTACTCACCCGTAAGTTCAAGGTCTAACATTCCTTAATTCCATAGGCATTTTTTGTGTCTGGCCTGCTTGGTCACCCGTAAGTTCAAGGTCTAGCATTCCTTAATTCCATAGGCAATTTTTGAGTCTAGCCTGCTTAGTTTAATGTAAGTTTCGAAGTCTAGTTGTCTAGCCTGCTTGCTCACCCGTAAGTTCAAAGTCTAGTTGCCTAGCCTGCTTGTCTTAAGTTAAGAGTCTAGTCTCCCTTATTGTCCAGTCTTCCTAAAAGTCTAGCCTACTTGATCACCCGTAAGTTCAAAGTCTAGTCTCTCCTAAACCAATCGTGGAGTCCAGTCTGTTTGCATAGTTCATTCAAGTCCATGTCTGCATTTGCATATAGTTAGGCCCATGTCTCCATCACGGTCAAGTCCATACTAGTCCAAAACCCATAACCATTCCCATTCCCATTTCAAAATCATTTTCCATTTTCATTTCCCACTTTCATTTCACATTCTTCAATTTCACATTCCCATTTCTCATTTCTCATCTCTATTTCGAAATTCATTTCTAAAATCTTAAAAGCAAGGTCCATTCGATTCTGTTCATGATGACCGGTCGAGAGATTACAACTTAAGAGCGCCTAATGGAGGAACAAATGTGAACCTATTCTATGGCTTATCAAGTGCACTATCACCACCCTGACTTCATTTAGAGTCATGAAGATTACTTATGACCGCCTTCATAATAGAGGCGTGATCACATTCAAAGGGACCACCGCCTTCACATTAGAGGCGCAATTACTTCTATAAGGTCTACTCCGAACCCTGCACCTAAAAGAAAATTCAAAAGGTGCAACCTACATTTTTACTGCGAATTCCAACGGAATAATTC
The DNA here is from genome assembly GCA_947648045.1 of Beta corolliflora. Taxonomy (NCBI): domain Eukaryota; kingdom Viridiplantae; phylum Streptophyta; class Magnoliopsida; order Caryophyllales; family Amaranthaceae; genus Beta; species Beta corolliflora. Next base: position 43,808 of record CANSZD010002868.1, read on the forward strand.
CACCTAACATCTAGTGTCGAATACCATCACTGCGCTGCGAAACATGGTCGATGAAAACAGACTTATAATGCTTACTACAACAACCTTTTGCGCAATCCATCAACAATTCAACAGGCTTAGTCTTTTATTTTTGGTTTCCAAGGATGAGTCAGAGAGTCCTTACCCTAAGCCATTTTTGTCCTTTTCCCATCGAGTCTATGTCACTATAGGACTTCATTTCTCATAGCCTTTCCATTTTCATTTTTATTTTATTTTCATTTTCATTGGCCTTCCATCATTTTTGTTTATGCTTCTAATTCAATGATGAAATTTAAATCACCTAATGAACTTTGACTAATAAAAAAAAGATGCGAAAAAAAAGAGAAAAATAAAAAAGATGACATACTTTGGATCGGTAGTTATTCCCCTCTCCCTTCCATTACCTTTCATAAGCCATCCTCAAACAACTAAGGAAAAACAAAAATCCTTTAAACCATCATCTCCATGATACTTAGCCAAATAATCCCTCCATTAACCAAAGCTCAGAAAATATCCTTCAAGCCTTCCAATACCCTAAACCAAACTTGTGTACAAGCCTCACTACATTAAAAAATAATAATAAATGCCAGGCAAAAAAAAAAAAAAAAAGTGAAAAAGATGAAAGTGCGAAAGAAAAAAAAAAGCAAAAGCGAAAGAAAACGCACTTAACAAAAAGAAAAGATTCAAAAGAAAAAGCCAAAGGCAAAATAAAAGATCAAGCTAGGGGGCTTGCACACAAGTTCGACCCCTCATTCAAATCCTTCAATCCATCAAAACCCTTAACCTTTAATCCAAATCCATGACCCTTCATTTCTCAAACCAATTCAACCTTCATCTAAGCCTTAAACTTTTTAACCTTTCATCAACCTTAACTCCTTTTTCAAGGTATGTCCAAGCCCGCTAGGTTGAAAACCCGAAAGGGCGGCCTAGGCAAAAGTTAGGGCACATAAAAAAAAGAATAAAAAAGAAATCAGATCCAGAATTACGAATGGTCTGATTCCGCAAGGATATGTAGGAATCCTCATCTCGAGGTCCGACCGCTTCAATAAGATAAAATTAGTCATGGTCTAATGTTTTAACTTTCTAGAATTCAAGAGCATAATCTTTCTAGATCCCGACATAGACTCGAGTCTGAACCTGGCCTCGCTAAAACCTTTTCCCACCTACATTCATTTGAGTCATAAATTTAAACCTTTTTACTTTTCAATCCAAGCTCTCCTTGTCCCTGAAGAATTCTCCGACAATTCCATGGTTTCTGGCGATATTTGACTTTGCCTAATCAACTTCCCAATGAAGAACCTCCAGTAACAACTTTCAACGTTCAAGACAGATCAACTACATTACAATATCAGATCAAGTACATGACAAATTCAAGACAAGCTCACCCAAAGTAGGGGCTTCCTATATGTGGTGGTGCCTCCAAATCAAACTCCTGGAAAGTTGTAATCCGTGGACCTCGTTTACGGACCCCGATTATTTACTAAAAAAGATTTTCGAAAATCATTCTATCTATTTTTGATCATTCTATCATTTTACACATCTTCTAGCCTTGCAAAATCCTGACCTTGCATTGCAGCCCTGCAAAACCCTGACCTTGCATTTCATACATTCTAGTCTTGCATAACCCTGACCTTGCATGACGTGTCATCCCTTACCTTTGCATAACCTTAATCCTTGCATAACGTCTCATGCATCCTTGGAGAGTCTAAGTTTGCATTATTATGTACATTATAATGTGAGTTGTTTGCACCTATCTGCTAACATCTTTTCCCTGCAGGTAATCAGATTACTTGTAGTTATTGTCCTGCATACTAACTTTGTTTTGCAGAGACCGGCGGTTATCAGTTCTAAACTGCAGAGCGTTTAGAATCGTTCTTCGTCCCGACACCGTATACTTTGACTTTCGGTTTCCTGAACCTCAGTCAAAGTGGGGGCTTCTGTAGACACATAATAGTGTCTCCCCATTTAAGGATCCGATGATGAAACCTACCGCGGTCTTAATTGTTCCGACCCAAGGGCAGAGCAGTCTGAAAAGCCATTCAAAATCATTTCAAAAGTGTTAAAGTCCTATTTTAAAGCCCAATTAATTATTCATGATAATTAATTGTATTTGAGCCCAATTCTTAAAAAGCCCAATTAATTGATAATTAATTGATTTATTTTAATAGATAAATATTTTTTCAAAATATATTTTTTATAAGTCAAAATCAGATTTTATCCCGTAAAATCAGATATCCGTAGTTAAAAGACAAAAGAAAATCTTTTAGAACGTGTTTTTATCAAAAAAACTGTCAAGACGTGTCAAAAACAAGCTCTGCACTGAGCGCAGCTACCTACGCCGAGCGCAAGGCCTGCGCCGAACACACGTGGGCTTCCACGTAAGCTGCGCCTAGCGCACAGCCTGTGTCAAGCGCACCAGAACTGCCACGTAGACTTCTGTTTCATGTAGAGTCCTGCGTCAAGCGCAATTCTCTGCTTGAGACGCGGTGTTTCTTTCTTATCATTTTCAAAAGCGCGTACCACGTATACGTTTCTTACTGGTCATGCCGCGTCATGTGCTTGACACGTCAGCCTGCGCCAGACGCAGCTGGCGCGTGAGGTGCAGTGTCGTATTCTCTATAAATAGGCTCGATTTAAGTCTGATTTTTGAGAACGGATTTTTCACATTAACACACTTCGAACTGAACAAATACTTTACGAACCTCTCTACGAACTACAAAACTTCCCTACAAAATTCACACTTTCAAATACAAACACATTCAATTTACACACTTTCATACATTCATATTTTCGGGTTTCACGATTGCTCGTCCCGAAGGTTGTCAATCTTGCAGACCCAAGCCATGGTATAATCCTGAGGGTCCTTGAATAAATTCTCTATTTTTATATTGAAGTTATTAATCATTTATTTCATGATGTAGATCTTTGGTATAAAATCGTTCTACTATATATTCTAAATCATTTTCTTTCTCTTTATTCATTTTTATATATATTATATGACTGCCTGATCATTCTATGCATATTATATGATTGTCCTGTTTTAATGCTTTTATCACCCACATGTTATTTTTGTTAATCAAAGACCTAAAGAACTGTTCTAATATTAATCAGATTAATTTGGACAACCTGCTAGGTTCCCTATAATATTGATTGCCTAATAACATTGTCACTAAAAATTAGTCTTTTTATGTGTTTCCTGAATCAATTTAGACTAAATATTTTTAGTGTGTATAAAACATTATTTGATTGTTCTTTGGCATAAAATCTGTAATGAATCGATATTTAGTAGAGGCCATCAATGGGCAATATGGTTCTTGACCATATTTGTACCCTCACCCCCGAACTCAATCTTTGGTTCATTTTGACCATCTATGGAGTTAGGACGGGGAAATCTATATTGGATAATTTGTCCCTACGGTTTTTCCATATCCAATTAGGTTTATGATTCTTCCTAAAAAGAATTGTTGGCGACTTCTTTCAAAACAATTTTCAATAAAGCCTTTAATTTACATTGGGGTAGTCAAATCTAATACGCCACACCGCGTAGGCGAAATAAAAACACGCCTACAGTAATTAACCAACATTAGACTGGTCATCATGATTTTTGGAAACAAATATGTTGATGTCTTGAATTGAACCCTTAAAGTTTTAGTAAGAATTACTATACATTTACTATTTGAACTAATATTTTTTTTATTGATTCTTATGTCCACAACATCCCTTGTATGTTATGTAATCCACATACTATAAAAAAATTAATAAATGCATTTTATAAGATTTGATTCCATGACTTAAATCTTACTACCTCCGTTTCTTTTTAATGGTTACACTTTGACATTTTACACTATTCACAAATTTCACTTTGACCATCGTTTGTGGTTTATACGTGAATAAAAATATAGTCATGTGGAATCTTGTTAGATTCGTCTTAACATGTATTTTATTAAAATGTACTTTTTATAAATTTTACAAATACAAAACTAAAGATGTATATCCTCAAAGTTTTGCATTGGCATGCGTGAAAAGTGTAAGTGTAACAATTAAAAAGAAACGGAGGGAGTATATACTAAAGTTTAACCATTAAAACAAGTGATATTTTGTGTAATCATTCTAAAGTAAAATATTAATTATGAAAAATATAAGTACCCGAAGCGTAACTCAGATCTTAAAACTAGCTTTAGATTAAATAACACCTCCCTGAAATATTAGATCTTAAAACTAGTTTCTGGGGTGTTTAATCCAGTCAATGTCGGAGTTTGTGGTCAACTTTCAAAATCCGGCAAAAGGTACTCTTTCGCAACAAAAAAAACCCCGGTATAAGGTAGTTTTTACAACAATTTTTTTATAAGGTACTTTTTTTTACAAAAAACGTGATTTATAAGGTACATTCTGACAAAAAATTCATTTTACTACACAAATTCTTATATGAGACGGATGTACATTGTAATTTATTATACAATTGAGGTAACATTTTAATTCCAAAATGGGTCACCTATATAATAGTGACCCTTTTAAGGTAAAAAGTTATATGTCAGATTTTTTTTTTGACAAGAAGAAAAATGATTTCATTCATATGGGATAGCCAAACGACACTTACAATCAATTCCTGAAAAATCAAAAGTTCCAACACAAGTATATAACACCTTAGAACAAGATACATCGCATATTTGATTAAAAATAGCCTTTATAAAAAACTTCATCCGAAGCAATACAATCTGTGAGTTCGCTCTGATTCGGCTTAACTTCCGCTGATGCATAGTCGTTTGGGTGAAAATACTCCCGTGGTCTTCTAGATTCTTACAGAGAATATAGATTGTTAGATCATCCTCCTTCATCAGACGAACAAAAAAAAATTGAACACCCTAAAATAAATACCATCTTAAGGATGGGATATACTTATTGGAAGCAATTAAAGAAGTTTTTGGGGCTTACACCGGTGCAAACACCAGTGGAAGCCCCTACAAAGATTCACAATTGAAGCCAAGAAGAAGAGAGATGAAAGAGAAAGAAGGGTAAAGAATGAAGGAAAAACCTTCAAAAAAGAAGAAAAACCTAGCGATGGAGGCTAGGAAAAATCCTCCCGGGAGAAACCCTGAGAGAAAAAACCTCAAGAGAAACCTTGAGGGAACTTGTATTTTATATGCAATCTAGTTAGCTACTAACACAAGTTACATGTCAGATGAGAGTAACTATCTGTCGTAAATGTACACCTTTACTTATATAAAAGTTACTTATTTAAGGTTAAAAGTCATTTTTATTTTAAACTGACTCCTATTGATTTGAAAAATGACTCATTTTGACTTAAATGTGACCTATTTTGGCTTAAAATAAACTGGTATGATAATTAATTTATTGTATACTCCGCATACACAATATTCATTGTTACTACTAATACTAAAAACCAAAGTTACTGACGGCCAATTATAAAATCGAATAGTTGCAATTATTCTAGATGGAGCCTTTTAACACTTAATTTATCCTAAAAAAGACACTAACAATGAGTTACCAAGTTTTATTCGAGCTAGACCAAGATTGAACACATAAATCCATCATGAAACTAGCAACACTTTGTTCATAGTTCCTGCATTTCTTTTTAAGTGACAGAATTCTATTTTTTAAGGGGAAAGTAACACAGTTCTTCGTTTTATATAAAAACTTTTTTAAGGAATTGTATTACTTAAACAAAACAGAGATACTCCCTCCGTCCCAAAAAGATTTAAATAATTGTTGGGACACGTATTTTAATATGACAAGTTGCAGTGTGGTTATCAAATGTTATTTTATTTAGTTTGGTTTTAAATGCAACAAATGAATATTTTATATCTCACAAAAAATACCTATTTGTTGCATTTAAAACGAAACGGAGAAGTATAAAAAGTAGATGTGATTGGAGTTGGTGGGTACTTTTTATTAAAAAAAAAAAAGGAAAGTTTGGTAACTTTTTATTGATAAAAGGTAGACTGTGGGCAAAAGAATTATAAAAAAAATAATATATTAATAGTGGGACCAAACTAAAAATGAAAGTATTCAAACTAATTTAGGACAAATATAAAAGGAAAGTGTTTAAACTATTTTGGGACGGATATAGTACAATTTAAAAGGCTACCTAGAAAAATTTCAACAAAGAACAATGAAATCAATATGCGACATCTGTCCTCTGCCACTCTCACATGTTTGCAAAAAACTCATGCATCACATCTAACACGTCACCCTCAGTCCTATACAAACGTGGCATTAAAAATAAAAAGTACCAATAACCCACAAACTTTTGATCAATCCAATAGAGCCTTTACATCTCAGTTACTACTTAAAGGAAAGCAAATAGACAAAACATCCTACACTCTGAAGTCCTAACACTTGACACCAAAACAGAGCAAAAAACAGGGGAATTATTGAAAGAGAAACTATGGCAAATGAGGGAACTTCACCTAAAATTCCAACAATTCAGCTAAGCCATGGTGGAGTGTCAATGCCGGTATTGGGTCTAGGCATGGCTCCTAACCCACCGGTGCCCGATGAGGTGACGAAAAATGCCGTTATCGACGCCGTGGAAGTGGGTTACCGGCACTTTGACACAGCCACCATCTACTTCACAGAGAAGGCTCTTGGAGACGGAATCACTCAAGTGCTTAACTGTGGAATGGTTAAATCAAGAGAGGAGCTTTTCATCACTTCTAAGCTGTGGGTTAGTGATGCACATCCTAACCTTGTTGTTCCTGCACTCAAAACTACCTTAAAGTAAGACATTCCTACTTATACTTTACTTTGAAATTTCCTTTTCTTGATTTAGTACTAGAAGTTAATCCATTTATATTCTAGAAGTCAAAGAGATTGTAATAGAAATAATTTTAGAACTTTGAGATTCATATGGATCAAAACGAATGTTATAATATATAGTCTAGAGCATTTGGTATGGTTGATATCTTTAAAAAAAAATTTGCAAATGCAATTTAACTATGATTGAGGCAGAAAAATCAATATCAGGGAGTCACAATTGATCAGTGGATTATAAATGTGTACATCATTCTCTCTAATCCGTATGTAAAGATCGCTGTGTACATCAATTCAACTATGATTGAGTACTGATTGGTCTAGACCCTAGTAGTAGTCTACTAGTCTTAGGTTGTACCTTGTTTTTTTGGTTATCAGTTATCACTAATAACTTTGAATTGCCAAAAAAAAAGAAAAAAGATCGTTATGATCAGGAAAATGTGAGAGGGTGTAAATTTACGCTCGTATATAAGATGAACGGTTCAATCTTATGTTTTTTGGTAGTACACTTTTAATAGCTATGGTAATACTGCTTTCTAGTGGCGGACTGGTGGTACAGTTTTTTGTGGTAGTTACTTACCTTATAGTAGTAGTTTTTTTGGGGATCACCTCAGAAAGTTATCAAATCACATTCTGTCATTCTCAATTTAAAGAACATTGAATTTTCAAAATTTCATATATGTTCAATTCCCTTCATGATTTTGTTGCATGTATAGGAATATGAAGCTGGAATACTTGGATCTATACCTTATACATTGGGCTGTAAGCGCAAAGCCAGGACAACCAGCCTATCCCATTAAGCAGGAATACTTCCTTCCTTTCGACCTCAAGGGTGTGTGGACTGCCATGGAAGATTGCCAAAGACTTGGGCTCGCCAAAGCCATCGGCGTTAGCAACTTCACGCGGAAGAAGCTTCAACAGCTCTTGACCATTGCCAGAATACCACCTGCAGTCAACCAGGTTAGTCCTCAAGATATTTGGCTGTATTTGTCAAAAAATTGAAGTATCAACTATAGAGTGCCCTATGTTACTCCCTTAAGGCCAAAAGTATTGTACTTGATGCACCTCACTAAAATGGAGTTTTCTTACTTGGTTTTGTCTTAAATTTAGGCTTCTCTTTAGTGAATACTGAACAAATACTTGGTTGTTTCAGTATAGAACTTGTTGATCATAGCCTTAGTTTATCACCTTCTAAGACTATTTTTATGCTCTTAATCTTTGTTTGTGTTCTTTGAAATTGAGAATTTCGAGACTTGGAGAAGCACCTTTATAAGTAGTACTTAACAAAGTTCTCTTCGACAAAATTTTGGAAAGGTGGAAGTCAACCCTACATGGCAACAAAAGGAGCTGATAAATTTCTGCAAGTCGAAACAAATTCTAGTAACAGCATACTCGCCGTTGGGTGGCCCTCTTGGCGGGCATAATGGAGTCATGGAGTCCAATATCCTCAAGGAGATAGCAAAGGCTAGAGGAAAGACAGTTGCTCAGGTTCTTTTCTTCAAGCTATTGCACTTGAGTTATGTTTGGTTCGACTGAATATGTTTTAAATGTCAAACACAATTGTAATTTAGTTTTCCTTTGTTTGACTCAAGAAAATTTAAAGAGAAAGTGAAAAATGAAGATAGAGGGAACAAGATAAATGGGAGAAGAGAAAGGGAAAGGTATGGAATCAAAAGGAAAATGTGCATTCCTTCTGAAAGGATAATGATTCCAATTCTGGGAGGACTATTTTCCTGCTTTTTTGAGAAAAATGTTTTCATCCCAACCAAGTATCATTTTATTTGGTCCTGGATTGTAGATTAGTAGGATGTTCATCCATTATATAGTATGCATTATTTGTTTAGGTTGTTCTGAGGTGGGGATATGAGCAAGGCATTGCAGTTGTGGTGAAGAGCTTCAACAAAGACAGGATGAAACAGAACCTCGGAATTTTCGACTGGGAACTAACTTCAGAAGAGCACGAGAAGATACGTAGTATCCCACAAGGCAGAACATGTGACGGCTCGGATTACACTTCACCGTTAGGCCCTATACGTACAATTGAAGAGCTTTGGGATGGAGAGATATAAATTGTCATATTCCACTTTCTGATGTGCAACCTATATCAGGTCCATTATGAAGAGTAGTATAATATATGGGGCTGTTTAAACCTATGATAAGATTATGAATAGATTGTATTTTGGTGTAGTCCTGCGTTAGTTAGGACCAACAAGTTGCTTCAAGAACTTTTGTTATAATATAGTAATAAAGAAGCATATGTATTAAGAAGAAAGGAAGAACTCAAAGTTCCTCACTGTTATATATTAATTGTCAGAAACAAAGCTCTTTTCCCAAACTACCCAACATTTTTCACATTCTTCAAAACCTACATTTATTTCTCCCTCTGGTTCCAAAATATCTCCCTATTTGGAGTGAAATGTGTTCCTAACCGTGAGAAACTGGAAATTTCTGGAAAGGAATAAAGTGACAAGAACAGTAATCAAAAGTAAGTGCTGATCTTGCTATCATGTCTCATAAACATCCTTAAGAGAAAATATATTCCTAAAATATGCATAACCCACCATGAAAATCGTAACACACTTATCTCGTACGAGCTTGGAATCGGGTATTGGTACAACAAACTAGTATGCATCCAAGTACCAGACTTGACTATGTTATGAATGTAATTCATACTTCATATCCATGTTTATGGTCCAAAATAAAGTGTCAAGTGCCAATGCCGTTATTTCATTTGTCGAAGATCATAAACAGATACATGACATATGAAGAAATAAAGTAAAATAGCTACTTGTTTCATATACAATCAACATAAGAAGGAAAAAAAAAAAAGATGGACTGTGATAGTGTGATTCAATCTTCCACAATTTAGAACTATAAGTTACTACTTCAGTTTTGAACCTGTGAATTGAAAAACCTCACCAATCTTTGGGATACAGATTGCTGACTCTCGGTCAACTGCAACGAGTCCTCATCACCATTATAATCATCATCATTTTCAAAGACAAGATGAATTCCCCACTTCAACAGCTCAATCCCAGGGACAGTGCCATTTTTCAACCCCACCTGTATTGTATCACCATCACATAACAAAGATGATAAAGGATGATAATCTTTGAATCTACAGAGGTAAAACTGTTCTTCTCGTGTGCATGGAATTCCCATTAAAATCAATGTAGTCCTGAAGATGCGCTCATCCAGTCTGACTATGCTAGCCTGAATATCAACGATGCTAGGTAGTTGAGCTCGCATATCATCTAGTATCTGGATGTCAACTGAGACAACAACAGAAACAAGTACACTTTTGATACCGAGGTTTGGATGAGCTGTGAAATTCACTGCTTTTTGAGAGAACCACCCAGGAATTTCACTCCCAGGAATACTCAAATTGTTCAAATTCCTCAAAGCAACCTGCAGAGAAATTTTTCTAATTGGTAAATTATCCAACTTTTTCAATATCATTATTAGTTTTCAGTTTTAATTACTTTTGAAGATTAAGTTGAGTGTTCATATTTTCGCTCAAATTTTAAGAACACCTCTTAGTTCTTTTGAGACTCGAAAATCAAATATGGGAAACTCAGGGCTTATTCAGTATCATTTTAAGTACTGAGTTTTCAGATCACCCCAAGAAATGTAGTTTCCAGTCATACATTGTTGGGTATAACCGTATAAACAAAGAATGCCGCTTTTTTTTGTTTAAAATTAACATGACTATGACTAGTGAAATCTACCTCAAAATCAAAAACTGAAAACTCACAGTGATACTTCACAGCCCCCAAAGAGGATACCAACATGTGCCTACTACTATGCAACTCTTTAAAGAAACAGAGAGTGGTCAAACTTCAAAGTACCTTGCTTAGTCTTCTCCTGACTGTTGATGGACTTGCATTACAGCCACCCATAAACAACCTTCTCAAAGACTTTAAGCATTCAAGACCCGGCACATCCTTGATCTGGTTGCAGTTTGTAAGTTCTAACTCTTCCAACCTCTCAAGCTTGGAAATGTTGTATATACTTTCAAGTGAATAACAATCTGCAGCATCTAGCTCCACTAAAGTTGAAGGAAGTTGAGGAAGAAACCTCAGCTTTTCGCAATGACGCAACTTTAGCTTTGTTAGAACAGATAGACCCTCTAAAGTGGAAGGGAGTTTGTTGAAACTATTGTATCCAAGATCCAAACTCTCCATCTTAGACAGCTCAACAAAATCATCACGTATTTGACCAGAAACTCCACATGCCCGAGCACTAAATTCTTCCAAATTATCTAGCTTGCAAAATGAATTAGGAAGCTTGCTAAGCTTGAGGAGGTCATTGCTAGACTTCTTCAATTTCAATGTCCTCAACTCGTCAAGTGAACCAAAGCTTTCAGGTAAGCACGTGACAGCAGTGTCCTCCATCATAAGTATACGCAAAGACTTCAATCTTCCTATGTCATTTGGCAGACTGCTTAGCTTTCGGCACTTGTTCAAGTTTAACCATGTAAGATTTTCCAACTCCACTATGGACTCTGGCAGTTGTGTTATGGCAGCACCTTCAACAGATAGATTGATAAGATTTGAAATGTTACCCACTAAATCTGGTAGTTTTTCAAGTAAAGTGCAATTAGACATTTGAAGTTTCTCCAGAAACTTCAAGGAACATATCTCGTCTGGTAGTATTTTTATGTCTGTGTTGTTTAACTCAAGCTCAACAATGGAAGCTAACCCTCCTACTGAAATGGGCATATTAAGAAGAGAACGACATCTTCCAAGTAATAAAACTCTAAGACACTTTAGTGAGCAGATAGATGCCGGAAGTTGCTTGATTGAACTGGCAGTAAGGTAAAGCTCAGTCAAGGATTTGAGGTTTCCAATAGAATCGGGAAGGGCAATAAATTCGGTACAGTGCATTAAATTTAGTTTTTCGAGGTGTGTCAAAGATCCAACAGAAGATGGTATATTTTCTAGTGCAGTACCAGAAATAATAAGCTCTTTCAAAGAAAGTAGAGACCCTATGCATTCAGGTAGGCTTTTTATCTGACGACAATCATTGAGACTGAGCACTTCAAGCTGTGTAAGGCTAAATAGATATTCAGGAAGCGCAGTTATTGCTGTTCTGTCGAGAAATAGTTGGTTCAAGGAAGTCATGCTTCGAACATCTTGAGGTAGTTCTCTGAATTTTGAGCAATCGGATAAAATCAACTCCTTAAGACCTTTCATACCTGTTACATCTCTTGGAAAATCAAGCAAGTTTGAGCAACCTTGTAGGTTTAAGTGAACAAGAGAGCTCATATTTCCAATTGACGGATGAATCTTAGTTACTCCTACACAATACTCGAGTGTAAGCTTTTTCAAGTGTTTATGGCCAGACATGTCAGGAAGGGCAGTAAGTCTAGGGCAGTAAGAGAGATTTATCACCACCAAGTTCCCAACCACCTGCAAGCCAAAACGTTTGCACATTATTATTTTAATAAGGAACATCATTTGTTTAAATTCACATGAATAATCCCAACTATGCTCCATATTCTGAAAACAAACAAGTTATCGATCACTTAGAATAATTGTGAAAGGGTACCGCTTATAATTGGAATTATCCTTAATGGGAGAGGCAAAAAAAGCCCTCATACTTCAATTATTCTTAAGAATCTTTATTTTCTTTTTGTAGTTACCACTTCTAAAATCAGGTAGCAAAAAAGATGGCATGTAAAAAGTTTCTAAAAGAAGCTATTTATTAATGTAACAATCATCAGCTTCCTAAAAATGACCAACTTATTTAGGCAACATTACCTTGTTGAAACCCCAATAGGAATAATCAGAGCTCCACAAACGCTCAATATTACTTCTTGAGACATCAAGCACACGAAGTTCTTCTAGTATATTAGATGGACAAATCTTTTGAGGACATCCTTTCCATTGCAACCACCTTAGCTCTGAAGGCATACATCTGAAATCTCCTTGCAATTTTGCATAATTCATTTGAAGTAGTTTTAGCTGCCCCATATTCTCAAAATATCTTGTATGAAGAATGGAATAATCATCCTTCTCAGTTTTGTACCATGAAGTAAGTAGTCCCTTGAACATTTTAGCCAAGTACCTGATGAAAGTAATTATACTAGGATGCCTTCTGAAGTGGTACCAATAAGTCATTTCGTCAGTAAAATCCTGAGGCTTTTTGATGTCCAGAATCATCCCTCTTACATCTTCTCTTGCCTATGATACATTATGCAATCAAGTTGAAGATAACAATGAATAAACCATCAAGATTGAAGACACAATGATTAAGGAGAGAAGGAAATAACTGAACTCTTTTCTTAATTACATTATTGAAGATAACATCTGATAAGTAAGTTTTAGTAAAAAATTATTTTAATCAGCATAACCCAATTTTGATAAGCAAAAATCAATTCTGATCAGTAAAAATCAGTTCATTGTGAACTAAGCTCAGAGAATACCTTTTCATTACGAAAGACACGCATTATATCCTTAGCGTCCCACAACCTCCTCAGCTTCTCAGGATCATCAACTTTCTCTGTGACAATCTGCCTTCCCATGTCCCGAATTTGATCATGCATCCACAATTTACCATTTATTATCTTCATGAGTGATTTTGTGACAAGGTTATCGATAGCTAAGTCGGCTCCTAAGTCACAACCCGCTAGTATATCCACTACATCCTCTCTATCCATGTTCGTTTGAAGCAACAAACATGAGATGTCAAGGAATATAATTTTCTCTTGGCGATCTAGACCATCATAGCTAAATTTTAGTACCTCTTGAATACTAGGTGGTCGAGTGACTCCAAATTTAGAGATCGCATCCTCCCAGACCTTTATTGTCTTCTTAACTAAAGATGAACCAAACACTTCCAATGCCAGAGGAAGTCCACCTGTTAGAGACACAATTTTTTTTGAAACATCCCTAAACTCATTTGTAGGCTCTCTTCTTCCTAAAGCATGTATGCTAAACAATTCTAATGCTTCGGATTCATCCAGTTTCTGGGCTTCGTACAGTTCATCGGTACACGCAGAATGAAGTAACGCGTCTACATTCCTACTCGTAACAATTATCATGCTCCCTTCTTTGAACCATTCTCTGACAATGCCGAGATTTTCAAGCTGTCCTGCCTCAAAGACATCGTCTATCACCACTAAAACTCGGGTCTCTTCAACTAATCTCTTGATGGCTTTTTTGCCATCATCCACTTGTTTCACCACCAATTGTACTTTCCCTAAGGAAATATCTTTTAGAAGTTCTTCCTGAACAGTTAAAAAGCCTTTTTCAGTAGCTATTTTCTCTCTGACATTAGAAATGAAACAGCGGTTTTTAAACTGAACAGCCAGCTTATTGTATACAGCTTTGGCTAAGGTTGTCTTGCCTATTCCTGGAGTTCCATGGATACCCAGAAAACGAACACCTTGAGCCTGAAGATTCAATTTTCCCACCACTTTATCTACACGAGAATCCAGCCCAACTGCAAGCTTCACTACATATTCTGGAATGTTCTTTAACTCACTCCAGACTTGTGTGACTATGCGTCGTATAACTTCTTTAGCTTCATCACTAGTCATTGTATATAAATTGAGCCATGTTAGAAGCATACCCATGTATTGCTTGAAGAAAAATTAATGATTCTAATATAATTTGCCAACAGAAAAGTTGATTCTATTACACTAAATAAATTGAAAGGAAAAATTGACATATATATATATATTCCTTTTGCAGTTAATTTGCGCTGTCTTCTTTAAATAGTCCCGCCTTTGAATAGTCTCAAGTAATGCTGCCTATCTGCACTGACTTCTTAAGATGGTTTAACTCATTGATGACCTCCATTTCTGCCTATGCAAGTAACCAGTCCTACACGTAAACGACCATTACCAAACTTTCCTTTTTTCTTATTTCCACTCTTCCTAAAAGAACTTTTCTCCCAGGTGATAGTGTAATTACACTGACTGAAAACAGATGGCTTTTTATGTCAATTAATGATTTGGAGGGATTATTGAAGGAATATGTCCTTAGACATCCCGTCAATTAATAAATATAAATAGGATTTATATTATGAAGATAATAAAGTTAATTATTTTAATAATCGTATTTTCTTGCTAGAAAATAAATATGATTAATAGGACAATATTGATTGGGCCTATAACTAAAATAGATTAATCCTATGAGGTCGACGTTATCAGAAGACAAGGTTGACAAAGCAATCCAAATCCATTTAGGATTAGGGTTGGGCCGGTCCAAAGAGGAATAGGAGGAGAATTATGACTCTTCTATTATATATAAGATATAATATTAGGGTTTAGGTGATGAATTTCATTAATCAGTTTCTTTTCACAAGAGAGAGAAAGTGAAACCCTAAACTATTCCCTCTAAGCCCGCACCTATACCATCAAAAGCAAGAGATTTTCTTCTCTTCCGTTCTAGCAAACATTGGTGTTCAACTGGTGCTCGTGGACTGATTAGAGGAGCAACACTTGGGGCTCTCGGATCTTCAAAGCTTGCATACAACAGGGAAATCACGCTACAAAGGTTTGATATTTAATCCCTATTGAATGATTCATATGTTTGATTATGTTTGCGATCCTATGATAGATGTTAGGAAATTGTTTCCTGAAATTCCGCTATATGCATCTATATATTCCTACAGTGGTATCAGTTTTGCCTAATTCATAATATTCATATGATCATATAATTGTATGCAAAGTTATTATTTTTATTCAATTAAGGGAGGATTTATTTATGGCTTGAATTTGCATAATTGATATTTGATATTAATTGATTGGAAATTGTAAATATTTGATTTATTTGTGATTTATGCTCCAATAATTTTATAAAGGTCCGAATTTTTTATATTATGGACGAAATAAATTGTTTAATTCACTCCAAAATTTTTGGAATTTTATAAATATATCTGTTAGATTTAAAATTATTTAATGTCTAATTTGATTAATCATTGAAATAATTTGTTAACAATTAAAAGATTTGATTTTTACTTGTTAAATAAATCTAATATTCATCACCCACATAGATCTAGAATAATATGATGGCTGAAAATAATTTGATTATTTTTCCCACTGATTTTCGGATTTTATCATATTATTTATGAATTTTGGTTAAATTTTATGTTTAATTTGATTATTCAAAAGATTTAAGGATAACAATTAAAATATTTGATTTTATTTGTTATGATAATTCATTAGATCACCCTAAAAATTATTTTCGAATTTTTCGGAATTTAATTGTTAATTTTCTGAATTTTTGGAGATAATTTGATTTTTGCCCAAATTTTGAATTTTTTGTTAGATTTAATGTTTAATATTGATTAAGCATTGAAAATCTAATCTTAACATATATAAAATTTTGTTTGAGTTTGTTAAGTGATTCAAAAATTTTTGCCATAATTTTCGGATTATTAAGACCTAATTAAAATCCTAAATCTTTAAATAAATTATTTGTAAAAGATATAATGGCAATTTTGTAAATTGTTACAAAATTTAAAAGGGTTGCCCATCATGGCTGGGTGGCACCACCAGCATCGGTGGAGCCACGGTGGAGGGCTGTTTTGGGTCGGCGAGTTTAGGGTCTGGGTCGTCGACGAGGAGTGGTGGAGCGTGCGACGCACGCATGTCTGCCCTCCTCGCGTGCTGCTAGGCTGGTCCCGCTGGCGGCTTTGTGCTGCCGGAGAGCGACTCGGCTGTTCTCGCCGGCGAAGCTGCATGGAGATGCTGCTGGCTGGCGATTGTTTTTGAGTGGTGTGTGTGTGCGGTGAAGGCTGCCCTGCTGCTGGGTTGCTGGTTGCGTTCTTGTTTCTCGTGAGTTGAGCGTTTTGTTGGTGAATGTTTTCGATTTCAAGCGGGAGTGCGTGGTGCTTGGTTGGGTCGTTGATGGCGACCTTGCGGCTGGCCGGGTCAACTGGCCAACAAGTCAACCATATTAAAAAAAATTATTTTAAGGAAAATCTGATTTTCCAAACTTGAGCATAAATCGAAAAGTTTCCTAGTTTGCAAATGTGTGAATAATAATGATTATTGCCATATTTAAATAAGTAATTGAATGAAAATAATAAAGTTTCCTAAATAATTTCTAGCTTAAATTTGTTAAGTTTTATAATTATTATGGAAAAGTTGATTTGCTTATTAATTGTTAATAAGTAAATAATTTGTGTTTATTTTATTTGATATTATAAATGCGTGGATGTTTAATGTAATATGTATGATATTATGTTTTGCATGATATGACTAGTATGGCCCAAATTAGGATAGTAAATACGATTTGCGAATCGTTAAATTTGAATGTAAAATTAAATACGATCTGCGAATCGTTTGTATTTTTGTAACTATAAATTTTGGTTTTTATATAATTCAAACTATGTAATCAAGCATTGAGGATCCAAGGAGTTTCGAGGATGGTGATCCATGGAGATTCAAGGGAGGATTCATGAAGATTAGTTATTTTCGTAACTATAGGGGCCATACTAGATCATTTAATTATTGCTTTTATAATTCTCTTGCATTTATTTTGTTTAAATGCTTGCTTCTAAGTTTGTTTGTGGTTAATTGATTCATGTGTTCACTATTAATTGACCATATTAGTAAACTTAGGTCACCAAAAGTAATATTGAGTTCAATTGCTTTTCCAAACAAAGACCTATAAAGCCTTAGATCATGAGTAATAGCATTTGCCAAAGCAGGGTGTTGCTCATAGTTCCGGGGATAGTAGGGTAGGTTTTTGAAACTTACATGTAAATGTTTGGTTTAACTCAACAAAATCATCAAAAGACAAAGTTTTGGGTTTTGAAGCTAAGAGATATGAGTAAACAAGGAGTTGTTAACCTGTCTACCAAGAATTATAATTAGTAATAATTAGTAAAGTGTTTACTTACCTCAACTACTATAAATTGAAGCGGGGGCCAAAGTCCGTTTGATTGTAGTGGGAGGGGATCTTGGTTATTTCTTTATTCAATGGGGGACTTTCATTTTGAATAAAGGGTAGTAGTAATTAAAATTTGTTTAATTATTGCTTTCTTGATAAACATTGATTGAATCTTGCTTTATTATTTGTTGTAGTAATTATGTCTAGTAACAACAATATCAACACCAACAATTCTACTTGTAATTTGCGCTCCATCCTTTCGAAGGACAAAATGAATGTTGAACGTTTCATTGCAAGTGAAAGGGAAATGAGAATCGTTCTCAGAACTGATAAGTTCAACGACTTTCACATGCAAGGGGAGGAAGCAACGATGCAAGAGATGCATGAAAGACTAACTCGTAATGAGCGAAACATCCCTAACCAAATCCTAGAAAAGAATATGAGGATGTTCTTATGGTTAGTAAAGGGCAATCGCTCAATAGGAATGGGATTGCTATTAAAAGGACGAAAGCAAACAAGTTGCCAAGTCTGGAAACTTTTGAAAAGCAAAAGACAACACCAAAACCAAAAGTTGCTGATGAGCACTATTGTTACACCTGTAACAAGGTTGGTCATTGGAAAAGTAGTTGCCCCAAGTATCTGAAGGATCAAAAGAAAGGAGTTTCTAGTTCAGATATGTATGTTATAGAAGTTAACTTAGCAACTTCTGCTTCATGGGTATTTGATACCGCTTGTGGTTCGCACATTATTTGTAATATGCAAGACCTCAAAAGAAGTAGAACATTAGGAAAGGGAGTAGATCTTCGCGTTGGCAATGGAGCACGAGTTGCTACATTGGCAGGGGGAATATATAGTCTCATTTTACCTTCGGGATTAGTTTTAGAACTTAATAATTGTTATTATGTTCCCGCTATCACAAAGAACATTATTTCGATTCCTGTTTTGGATTCCGAAGGTTATTCATTTACAATAAAGAACAATTGTTGTTTTGCATATTTGAATGATATGTTCTATGTCTCCGCTAAGTTATCAAATGGTTTATATGTGCTAGACTTAGAAACTCACATCTATAACATAGACAGTAAGAAACATAAAGCAAATGATTCAAACCCTACATACCTATGACATTGTCGATTAGGCCACATAAGCTCAAAGCGCATTGAGAAACTTCATAAAGATGGAATTATCAAATCATTTGATTTCGAATCATTTGATACTTGTGAGTTTTGCTTGATGGGGAAAATGACAAAGTCTCCTTTCACGAGTTCAAGTGAAAGGGCCAATGACCTTTTAGCCCTCATACATACGGATGTGTGTGGACCTATGAGTACGTTGGCTGTGGAGGGTACGGCTTACTTCATTACTTTTACCGATGATGTGAACAGATTTGGATATGTTTACCTCATGCGGCATAAGCTCGAATCCTTTGGAAAATTTAAGGAATTCCATAATGAAGTACAAAACCAACTTGGGAAGAAAATTAAGGCATTGTGATCCGATCGTGGTGGTGAATATTTATCTCAAGAATTTGGTGATCATTTGAAGGATTGTGGAATACATTCACAATGGACTCCACCAGGAACACCACGTTAAATGGCGTTTCGAAAGAAGGAATCGAACTCTCTTGGATATGGTTCGATCCATGATGAGTCTTCTTGATCTTCCTATTTTGTTTTGGGATTTGCGCTGAAAACAAATGGCATTAACACTTAACGAGCACCATCCAAAGTAGTGGAAAAGACACCATATGAAATGTGGACTCGGAAACGTTCTAAAATTGTCTTTTCTAAGGATATGGGGTTGTGAAGCTTATGTAAAACGTTTACTTTCCGATAGCTTTCACCCAAATCCGATAAATGTCTTTTTGTGGGTTACCCAAAAGAGACTAAGGGATACTACTTCTACAACCAAAGCGAAAACAAAGTGTTTGTTGCTCAGTAATGGTGTCTTTTCTCGGAAAAGGAGTTTATTTCCGTAAAAACAGTGGGAGAAATGTATATCTCGAAGAAGTTCGAAATGAGCAACAAATGGATGAGGTTAACACCTCATCGAGGCGGCCCTAGCATGAAAATGCTCGGGAGGTGGTGCATTCAATTCACGTACCTCCTACCGTCCCACTTGGAGATACTCCATGCGAAGTCACTCAACCTAGTGAGTTAGAAACTTCTTCGTTGTTCCCCAACGTAGGTCTAGTAGGACCATCATTCCGTCAAAGAGATATATTGATTTCCTTTTGACTCGAAAGTTCGAAATAACGATTTTAGAATCGAAGAACCTACTAGCTACAAAGATGCTTTGGATAGTCAAGACTCCGAAAGATGGCTTCGAGGCCATAAAATCCGAAATGGATTCCATGTCCGAAAATCAAGTATGGGACTTGGTTGATTTGCCTAATGGGGTAAAACCCATTGGATGCAAATGGATTTTCAAGTTGAAAAAGACAAGGATGGAAACATTAGTGTTTTCAAAGCAAGGTTGGTGGCGAAAGGTTTCAATCAAATTCATGGCATTGACTATGATGAAACTTTCTCACCAAAGAGCCACGCCGAAGTGCATTAGGATAATCCTTGCGATTGTTGCCTTTCATGACTATGAAATATGGCGAGATGGATGTCAAAAACCGCTTTCCCGAATGGGTTCTTGAAAGAGGATGTGTTCATGACACAACCTCAAGGTTTTGAAGATCCGTAAAATCCAGGGAGGGTATGCAAGCTTAAGAAGTCCATTTATGGACTAAACCAAGCATCAAGGGGTTGGAACCTCAGATTTGATGAGGCAGTCAAGAAATTTAGCTTTCTCAGAAATGAAGAGGAATCTTGTGTATACAAGAAGTTAAGTGGGAGTAGTATTACTTTTCTCCGGTCTTGTATGTGGATGACATACTTCTCATAAGAAATGATAAAACCATGCTTGAGTCACCAAGGAATGGCTTAAAAATTGTTTCTCTATGAAAGATCTAGGAAAGGCAAGAGTACATATTTGGGAATAAAGATCTATAAAGATAGATCTAAAAAGGCCGATTGGACTTAGTCAAGAGACTTATATTGATAAGGTTCTTGCAAGGTTCAAGCCGGAAAACTCCAAAAGAGGTTTCATTCCCATGCAACATGGCATAACACTTGGCAAGACTCGGTGCCCTTCTAGTCCCGATGAGGTCAAGCGTATGAGTAATGTTCCCTATGCTCTGCAAAGAGGATCCATTATGTATGCCATGATATGCACTCGACCGAATGTTGCATATGCTTTGAGTATATACAACAGATACCAGTCAAATCCAGGAGATGTGCACTGGATTGCAGCGAAAAACATCCTTAAGTACTTGCGAAGGACTAAGGATAATTTTTTGGTATATGGTGGAGATAAGGAGTTAGTTGTTACTGGATACACATATGTAAGCAAGGTTCATACTGAGGATAATATAGCAGATCCTCTCGACTAAACCGTTGCTCAACCTAAGCATGAGTGTCATACTAGGTCTATGGGGCTTAAGCATACGGGAGAATGGCTTTAGGTTGTTTACTTCATGTTTACAATTGTAAAGACATTTATTATGTTTTGAATGTTTATCAATAAAAATTCGTTTCTTATTTAATCGCTTGGTTTAGTATTAAATAAAATGTCCAAATAATTTGTGTTTTCAAATAGGATTATCGAAAACGTTTTGATAATGGAACCCTATAAAGTGAACTAAAATCACAATTTATTTAAAGTCCCTAGTCTAAATCACTAATTGGACATAAGTGATTTATTTAAAAGACTAGTATATAATTAATTGATAGCGCAGTTCCATGGGCTATGGAGACATAGAGATGTCTAATTGATTATATGGATGCATAGTTGATACATTGAGACTTGACCTAATTAAATTCTAAAAGTAGAATCAAACTACTATATTTAGTGGATTCCTTAGACATGAGTATGTCTTAATGACCACAATACAATTAGTTTAACTTTGACACTGTTAAACATCGCGCCGTAAAAGGAGGTTATAAAGGCAGTGATCAGGTAGGCTAAGAATTGAGTGGGAGTTATGGTCATACAAGAGTGGATAAGTCCTCCTATTAAATAGGAATGGTGTATGGGCCTCTTGATGAGCGAGAACTGGAAAATTGCATGGCCATGCGGAATAGGATTAAAGAGTTAATCCTCATTTGAGCGACTCGAACTCGCCGATCAAGGAACATAAATTTGAGAATAACATGGTGTTATCAAATTTGACATTAAGTGACTTAAGGAATTTAACATTGCGCTCTTGTCTACAGACAAGTGGGAGATTGAAGGAATATGTCCTTAGACATCCCGACAATTACTAAATATAAATAGGATTTATATTATGAAGATAATAAAGTTAATTATTTTAGTAATCGAATTTTCTTGCTAGAGAATAAATATGATTAATAGGACAATATTGATTGGGCCTATAACTAAAATAGATTAATCCTATGAGGTCACACATTGTAGCACAAGTTGGACAAAGCAATCCAAATCCATTTAGGATTAGGGTTGGGCCGGTCCAAAGAGGAATATAGGAGGAGAATTAGTTCTTCTAACTAGCCTATGACTCTTCTATTATATATAGGATATAATATTAGGGTTTAGGTGATGAATTTCATTAATCGCCTTCTTTTCACAAGAGAGAGAAAGTGAAACCCTAAACTATTCCCTCTAAGCCCGCGCCTATACCATCAAAAGCAAGAGATTTTCTTCTCTTCCGTTCTAGGAAACGTTGGTGTTCAACTGGTGCTCGTGGACTGATTAGAGGAGCAACACTTGGGGCTCTCGGATCTTCAAAGCTTGCATACAACAGGGAAATCACGCTACAAAGGTTTGATATTTAATCCCTATTGAATGACTCATATGTTTGATTATGTTTGCGATCCTATGATAGATGTTAGGAAATTGATTCTTGAAATTCCGCTATATGCATCTATATATTCCTACAATTATTGAGGGAAACAAACAAACAATGCCACTCACACTTGGTTCACCGAGTGTTCCAGAGTAAAGAACACGAGAAGAACCAAAATATTGGTAATGTTATCGTTAAGGATCTCAACTATATAATGTTATCATCAAGGACCCGGCAAATAACATAAGTTAGTTGAGGTTTTTCACGATAACTATACCCATAGTTATCGGTCCTCCTTAAGTTCTTGGTGTCGAGTTCTAAACACCCAAAAACTAGAAGGAAGAATTGATCAGAATAAACCCAACAGTGGGCTGTTCGCTTTTAATAATCCCAACTATGGATTATTTCAAAATAATCTCAACTGTTAGGTGTTTCTTCCCAATATACACCTATATGACTTGTAACCGGTTTAATAGTTAAAGAATAAAGCTTTAGATTGAAGCTTCGTAACTAACCAAAGATGAAAGCACTACTAAATCCATTATAGATTGTATACTCAAGGACCAACATCTCTCTTCACTCAATCTCTTTCCGTGTGATGGTTAGTAGAAGATGAAATTACAAGGGAGGGAACATTTTGTTGGGAGTAGTTATGGAAAGCTCATACACCACCTAGTTGATTGAGAGGAAAGTTGAGTTTTACCCTGGAAAAGGGGGATAGGAGAGAACCAAGATGAATAAGATTAGGTAAACGAGGGTTTAAGAGTAACAAACAAATCTTGGGTTAATTAGAAATTAATGACTAATTCCCTTCAAAAAAAAAAAATTAATGACTAATAGAGTTAGCAATTGGACATTGGTAGTGATCAAGGGCATTTCGTGTATTTTAACGAAATATAGAGGTATAAATTGAATTTTGAAAACAACGAATATAGATGGTGAATTAAAAAACATGTTGGGTTATATGGCAAAAAATTCATATACGTCATTATATGAAGTAAGATAGAAGGACAAATCTGGAGCATCTATACTTGTTTTCCTTCCTCCTTAAATCAAACTTCAACGGTTCAACGACACCTCATAGGCTCATATCATCTTGCTCCTCTCTTACAACTTGGAATTCTAATATTATATCGAATTATCTCTCATTTGCTAATCAAACACCAAACACCATAACGCAGCAATGAATTATCTTATTTCTTCTGTTCTCTTCTCAGTTTTCACTTGTCGTTCAAATTCTCCAATATTTGTTTAGAGTTACACGAAGTACTGATTAAAGTTACACTATATTTGTTTAGAGTTATTACTTATAGGAAGTACTCATTAGAGTCACACCAATATTTATTTACAGTTGTAGACAATACTCATTAGAGTTACACCAATATTTGTTTAGAGTTATAAGATGTAGTCATTATAATTATATTAACATTTCTGTAGAGTTATAGCAATTACTAAGTAGAGTTTTGGATGAGTTCATTAAAAACCAATAAAGTCTTTCAAAGACAGAAAATTAAAATTGCAACACATTAGAGTGCAAACTAATACTCCCTCTGCTTTTTTTTACTTGCTACATTGTTGTTTTTACTAGTTTTTAGGAGTCGTCTCTTTCAATCTTTTTTTAGATACTTTTTGACCCATTTGAAGATTAAATGAGGTGGGAAAAGCGTAAAAAAATAAGTATTTTTGGGTAGGAAAAAGATAGAAACAAATATAATAATATTACTTTTTGGTGGAAAAAGATAAAAACAAATATAATAAGATTACTTTTTTTAATGGGCCAAGTTTCCTAATAAGGAAAGTTGAAACAATGTAGCTAAGAAAAAGCAGTAGGTAGTATTATGATATCATTTTTAACTTTCGTCACATTGCATATATGTTTCATTTAGTAATAATCATATTTATGGGGAATTTTTTTTTTAATTAGGAAAGATAATTGGCCCGAAGAATGCCACCACAAGATTAATCGCCAACATATTGTTGAGATTTATGATTCAAACACTAAGAACGCTCGAATTTAAGGGTGTCCACCGAGCCTACCACCTCTCGCCTCATATTATATGGGAAGATGATTTAACTAAACTGGCGACATCCAAACTCCCACTAAAATCATACATTTACATAATCATACCACCTTTTTTTTTCTTCTTGAAACGATACGATCATACTAGAGATTATCATCTTAGGCCAACCTGACCTTGGGTTTGGGGCCCAAATATCTGGCTAGATCAAGTCCAACAAGGCCCGCATTTTGGGCCGTTTAACTTATAAAGCCAAAAGACCTTATCACATAGAGGATCGGTTTAAGTTCAATGCCAAGACATACAATTTTTGTGTCAAAAAAATACTCCAATTTGCATATGAGATTTGAGAATTTTAAAATGTCCAAAATTGCGTGCCCTCTACAAATCAAGATTTTAAATCCATGAAAGATGTAACTTTAAGTTAGTAGAATCCCCCAAAACCTTAATTTAACAGCCCAAAAACTTTATTAAACAATCATGTATATCAATCAAAGTTTGACTCACCTGGTAAGACTCTCGTCAGTCGTGTCTGTTTGATCATATGTATAACCAGAAATATTACCCACTTTGTCCATAGCCCATCTCCACCTCTTAACTTGAGCTTCACTAAATCTGTTAGAGTCCCCCAACAGCTTCTGAAACCCTTTACCAAACACCCCTCGCTGCTTCCTCACATCAGACGGGTGAACCTTGTAGAAAACGGGTATGACCCGTTTGCAGCACTCGAAGATCCTGGAAAGTTCATCGAGGCACCACCGTGAATCAGCGTACCTAGGAGATATGATCGCCACAGCCAAAGCCGAGTCGACGATAGCTTCGTCTAAACTTGGCTGTATAGTATCCCCTCTCTCCATGCCTTCGTCGTCCATGAAAGGTCTTAGTTCCTTATTTTTGAGGGCGTCACGTAATGGTGTTGTGAATATGTGACGTGTGTCCTCCCCTCTGAAGCTTAGGAATACGTCCCAGTTCACCCGTTTATACAGCATTGACGGTGGGAGGAACAACGCCGTTTCGGTGTCGGTGATCATGTGTGATGACGTCGCGTTGGTTTCTGCCTCCATCTTTGTTGAGAGGAATAAAAAAGAGATCAGAGATATATGATGGTTTTTGAGAAGAGAGGTTGCTGCTTCAAGTAAACAACGGAAGGTTATTCAATGACTACAATAAAATGGTAGCCACTATAATTATTTTAAAGCTCAATTGTTTAATAAATAATGTTTGATCTAATGCATTCATTTTTAAACCAATAAACTGTCTATGTTTGTTGAGAGAAATAAAAGAGAGAGAGAGAGAGATGAGAGATATATGATGGTTTTTGAGAAGAGAGGTTGCAGCTTGAGCCTTGAAGTACTGTAAGTCTGTAACTACAATAATGTATGTATTTTAAACAAGGCTTTGATTTTTCTTATGAAAGGACAATTATTAGAAGTGGGAAAATAAGAGGAAATGAAACATTTTGAGAAGACGACAAACATGTTAGAGATGTGTATGGATATAACAAATGAAGAACGCGATATTAGTAACTTCCAAAGACGTATTAGATAAACTTTCCTATAAGCTTATTTACCGACCCACTAGAACAACAAGATATCACGTAATACTTATGAGATACGAAGAAGAAACATTGAATCTTGGTTGTTAACAATAAACAATCCCAACAAGAGTTTGTAGTTTGATTTTGTTTAGAGAAAACACAAGAGAATTCTATTCTCTAAGCAAGTACCATGGAATGATTTCACACTTTAAGCAAGCATAAATAATTTCTCTCTAACCCATTCCATATGTGATATGTCCCTATATATACTAGGGAAGACTTACAGAAGAAAAGACGCAACAATATACGAAAAGACACACACCATTTCACGAAAGAAATGCCTTGTCAGGAAAACTGACGAATAGGAGCCAGCGCTCCTCTCTGGAGCGGGCGCTCCAGGTAGGAGCCGGCGCTCCTCAGCCCTGTCAAGGAAATTGGTTCAAACTCCAATTCCCTGACAATTCTGAGCGTGCGCTCTACTTAGAGCAAGCGCTCTATTGACTTGCCTTTTCGTTATTCCTTCTTTCTCATCACATATCATCAACGGACACATTTAAACTATAAATGTTCCAACAATCCTCCTCCATTTATAGTATAAATGCTTTGAATCCGTACACTTGCAAACTACACAAAATCAACTAAACTTGTGCATAAATGAAAATGTCTTAAAGATTGAATTTTCACTTAGTACAACATACTTTACAAACTTTCGATTGAAATGATTGACTAAGCATTGAATCACTCAACCATATGAAAATTCGAAGATGCTATACACACAAGCTTACACAAACAACATTGTCACCTTCGACTCCATTAAAAGCCTTGAGTCCATATCCACATTCATGAGTGTTCCTAGTTAAGCCCCAAACTAGGTGAAGCGGCCAAACTTCTTACTCATATAAGTAAACCTTCTATAACATGCTCTCGCAATCGAGTAACTAACTAAAGGTTTATTAAGAAATTAATCAACCTCCAACATTGCGAAAAACAAGCACTAACCTTGGGATGTAATAAAAAAATATTATAGTGCTCCAAATTACAAATAAAGTGGGATCCTCATTGAATTCAAGATCTTGCGTTGTACAAGACGTGAATTGAGTTTTCTTCATTTGCAATTTACTTAATAAAGGCTTAAAACACATCCCTACTTTTATATAACATAACTTGACAACAACTTTGGCCAAATTCATCAAGTTAACAAAACATATAAAAGTTCATTAACACGACTCCATGCTTATAAAATCACAAACACCACAAAGTCGCAATCCAATGTGTTGTGACTTGCCATTATAAACATTATAACATTCAAATATCAATTATGAACAAAGAACATTTTAATACTAAAACAATCAAATAAATTAATATTCTTCCCCATTTTAGTATTAACAAAATAAACATCTTATCTATTTAAACCAAGACTTGTATATGAAAACAACCACATAAGTACACTTCTTGGATAACAAGGAATTAACCTCCTCCATGAAGTACCTCCTCCAAGAAGAAATTAATATCATCTTCTTGTAAGAAACAAATCCCTAAATCAAGACTTATAATTAACTCACGCCAAATTATCCTTCTCAAACCGAAGAACATATTTATTTTCACATAATTTCGTCTATTAAATAGATTAGATCAAAGACAATAAACCATTATCTTCCAAGACATTTAATAATTTCAATTAAAACAAAATCGGTAAAAATCATATGTATACAACACCAAATTTAGACAAAATTTCATTGTCCCCAAATTTAATACATAACCAATTTATACAACCGATTTCCTCAAAATCATGAACTTAATGATCTCATAAATTGAAATAATTAATTACCATGTCTTTCATTATACTTTATTCAAGTATAACACATGTCACTTTAAAAGTGAAAAAACTATGAAATAATAACATTCCATAAAACATAATCAATTTCTAGTATAAATTTATAACATGTTAATACTAAAACTAAATAAATAAATTAATATTCTTCCCCATTTTAGTATTAACAAAACATATAAACACTTATACTAGTGATTACCACAAAATCATTGAAATAGATCAATATTTTGACTTTTCCAACTTGTAAATTATAAACATCACCCAACTTATATAAAATTGAGAAGTACATTTGATAATCATTTTAACCACATGTCTAAAGTATAAATATTCTAAAGAATATAGAATCACATTTATAACATTTAGACAACACATGCATGGTGAAAATGAAATTAAACACATAGCCCATACAAGGATGGCCTACTAACAAATGACATGTTTATAATTTCCACAAGTTCATGTTCATGTCAACAATTATATACTTCACAAATTATAATAAACACATTTACTTTAATAAAAGAAAAATTATAACTTGTCCATGAGTATGTAATCAAAAAATATAATTAGTGATAGTAACCCACTAACTATAACATGATCAATAAATAAACTTAATGATCATCATATAAATACTCAAACCAAAATCATGAAAAATAACATGTTAATACTAAAACTAAACAAATAAATTAATATTCTTCCCCTTTTTAGTATTAACAAAATAAAAAATTTTAGATTTTGGGAGAGCGAAATATCAACATGAAAAACATGTGATTCCCTCACATACTCATGCATGGTCAAATATTGTAAACATGATGTAATATGTTCACACCAATAATTAATACTCCCTCCGTCCCAGAATAGTCTGACCACTTTCCTTTTATGTTTGTCCCAAATTAGTTTGAATACTTCCATTTTTGGTATGGTCCCACTATTAATATATTATTTCTTTTACACATCTTTGGCCCACACTCTACCTTTTATCAATAAAAAATTACCCAACTTTCTCTCTCCTCTAATAAAAAACACCCACCAACT
Source organism: Beta corolliflora (assembly GCA_947648045.1). Taxonomy (NCBI): domain Eukaryota; kingdom Viridiplantae; phylum Streptophyta; class Magnoliopsida; order Caryophyllales; family Amaranthaceae; genus Beta; species Beta corolliflora. Next base: position 72,708 of record CANSZD010002868.1, read on the forward strand.
CCTATCACATCTACTTTTTAAATAAAATAACATTTGATAACCACACTACAACTTATCACCTTAAACTACGTGTCCCAATAAGTGTTCAGATCTTTCTAGGATGGAGGTAGTACTTTGAATAAAATTTCTCAAACCAAACTTGACAAAAAGCATGTTAATACTATCAAATACATATAACAAATATCTTCCCCATTTTAGTATTAACAAAGAAAATATCAAGTTCTGATTTAGTAAATAAAACAAGAAACCTCTTACTTGAAATTCCTTCAACCATGCAAGTGAGTATTGTGAAAAACATCATTCCCGACCTCTTGTCTTGTAACATTATTCTTCTCTTTCCATTAATAATGGCATTCCAACTTCAGAAAATTAGAAACATCTCACCCAAGAAAGATCCAAATACCCAAGGATTAAATAACTTATAGATTGTTAGAGATGTGTATGGATATAACAGTGAGTAACAGGATATTAGAACTTCCAAGCACGTATTAGATACGCTTTCCTATAAGTTATTTACCGACCCACTAGGAGCAACAGAGTATCACGGTAATACTTATGAGATACGAAGAAGAAACATTGAATCTTGGTTGTTATCAAGAAACAATCCCAACAAGAGTTTGTAGTTTGATTTTGTTTAGAGAAAATACAAGAGAATTCTATTCTCTAAGCAAGTACCATGGAATGATTTCACACTTTAAGCAAGCATAAATAATTTCTCTCTAACCCATTCCATATGTGATATGTCCCTATATATACTAGGGAAGACTTACAGAAGAAAAGACGCAACCATATACGAAAAGACACACACCATTTCACGAAAGAAATGTCTCGTCAGGAAAACTGACGAATAGGAGCCAGTGCTCCAGGTAGGAGCCGACGCTCCTCAGCCCTGTCAAGGATATTAGTTCAAACTCCAATTCCTTGACAATTCTGAGCGTGCGCTCTACTTAGAGCTAGCGCTCTATTGACTTGCCTTTTCGTTATTCCTTCTTTCTCATCACATATCATCAACGGACACATTTAAACTATAAATGTTCCAACAAAACATTTGTGAAATTATTCGTCCATCAGAATTCACACACAACTTTCATTTGGAAACTTATGTGAGGATTGGCTGGTTGGGTGGGAAAGGGGTGTAGCCATGTGGGGATGTCTGGTCCGTGTGTGCTAATGAACTAAATCAAGTTTGAGTTTGGATTTGCTTAATTATTAGTTTGGTTCTGCTTATAAATTATAAGAAAAATTCACAATAGGGGGTCCAACTATTACCCATTTTCTTTTATAAGTCTCAACTATGGATTATTCCCTGTAGCTCCCAACTCCCAAGTTTACTATCTTGTGATTTTCATAGGTACGGTCCTGAGTTACTTATAACCGGTTTAGAAGGTAAGATTTTTAAACGTTTACCATCTGCGAACACTTCTAGCAAGTGACGGAGATCTATAAATTGGGACCGACGTTTAAAAATCTTACCTTCTAAACCGGTTACAAGTAAGTCAGGACCTATAAATATCACAAGATGGTAAACTTGGGACTTGCAGGGAATAATCCATAGTTGGGACTTATAAAAGAAAATGGGTAATAGTTGGGCCCCCTCTTGTGAATTAACCCTAAATTATAATACTTGCATTTAAATTTGAGATGAGTGTTGAACCTGAATATTCATGTCTAATTTACCTTGAATTCAATAATTCTATATATCTTTGATCTTTTTCTATTACTCCCTTCGTTTTCATATACTTCTTCTGTTTCTTTTTAAGTGCAAAACTTTAACTTTTGCACTATTCAGACTTTCACTTTGACCGTAATTTTTACTAACATATAAAAACAAAAATGATCATATAAAATGTTGTTGGATTTGTTTCAATGAATAATTTAATAATATCAACTTTTTATAACTTTTACAACATAATTAGAGATATTAATGATCAAAATTGTGCGTTGGCAAGCGTGAAAGTCAACTGTCAGACTTATTTAGTAACGGAGGTTAGTATATATAGATGATGTATTTTCATTTGTACACTTGTCAATGCACGACTTTGATATTAATTATACTAACTATCCACCATTACCAAAAAAAATTATAGAAAATGATATTTTAAAAGTATACGTCGAGAAAAATTCAACAACATTTGTACACTAATATATATATTCACTCCATTTCTATTTAATTTAGTCACTCCACTTTGGGGAGAGGCAGGGAAAAGTCAGGAAGTGAGACAGATAGACTAAAAAATGTGGATAGAAATTTTTTACGGTGGGATATTATATTATAAAGTGGATCACATGGTTGAAAAAAGAAGAGAAAATAGATGGGACATATTATCAAAAATAGATTAAAAAGAAACGGATTAAAAGAAAAACATGTAGATTAAAAATAAACGGAGGAAATATGTAGGTAGGGTGTATAAATAGTGCAAAAGTTAAAGTGGAGCATCAACTTAAAAATGCCGTGAGCACACAACATTTTATTTAATGATCAAACATTACAAACTTTGGTCTCAAAAATATAAAAATGTTAGGACTGTCTAATATGGTGGGCAAAAGGACCTACAACACAGCACCATCAACTTTAGAGGGCCAAAAAAATCTAAATTTCATAGTATTAGTCATTTTCGCAATATTGAAAACTTAGGTGCTTGATTTGTAAAACTCAATCTTAATATTGTTATAATTCGTGGAATATGTTATTCTATATCTTGAATTTGTGCATAATTTTGAATTGCTTAGAGGTCACTAATTATAATTAGTACCCGAAATGTTTTAGATGGCTCTAATAAAACAACATTTTATTATCATGTGACTTTCGTTAGATTCATTTCAATGTCTATTTTTTATTAATTTTCTATAATTTTAACTTATAACATTATTAATGATAATAATGTTCAAAGTTTGAATTAGAGTCCGTGAAAAAGTGATGTTACAATTTTAAAAAAAAAAACTAAGGAAGTGTGTTTTTAACATTTTAAAAATTAAGAGTTTGCTACTTTGTTTGAGCTTGCTGCCTGTATTGAGCACATTTTTTTATTATTAATTTTTAGTTAAATTTAATAATATGTGAAATCAAATAACTAAAATTGTTTTTGTGCCCATTTGCGAGGAAAATTATATGGCCAAAGTTTTTGCAAATATTTTGTTCAGCTAGAATTTAGTGTTATTAAGGAAGAGATTTTTTTTCCTACAATAAAGCTTAAGCTCTTGCGCCAAAGCTAATACTAGATCCGTTCCTTTTTAATCTACACACTTTCCTTTTCAGACCGTTGATTTCTATTAGTTACACTGTTACTTTATCTATATAAGGTAAAATGCCAATCATTGTTCCCCACTTTTGTCCCACATGTGGTCCTTCACCAAATAAATTAGCCTACTTAAAACCTCCAGGCCCCACCTATCCCATTTTTCTCTCTCCTCTATTTTTTTATTTACTTTTTATACTTTTACTCCCCACTTTTCATAATTCATCTCCTCTTCTCTCTCTCATACTTTTTCACTTTTACCTTAAATTTAATAAAAAACAAAGTGTGTAGATTATTTAGGAACAGATGTATAACAGCCATAACAGGTTGGTATTCAAAAACACAGTTTATAAAATTATAACCATGTTTCTCAACGCGGTTAGCACGTATTGATGCCATTATTTCTCTTTAGTAATTATTACAATACTATGTTGACTTTAATTTGTGATGTGAGGGCACAACGTGGAATAAAATAGTATTAACACTCAAGTTGCTCAAAGACATAACTAAATGTCTAAATAAGTACTCCATAGTAACTACTAGTCTACTACTAGTAGTAATTTATCTAATATTTCCCTTGTCAGCTGAACTTTTGTGGTCCATGGTTCGATTGAAGTCCAATGTCTTTCCGGTTTTTAGAGGCTCTAAAACAGCCAATTTGATGATTTTTTTATTTATTTTGGCAACAATATGATGTTGAAGTCGTTTGTTTTGAACATCAACTAGTCTTTGGGTGCATCACCAAAAGAAAAAGAAAAAAAACCTAGTCTATGGTCTAAGCTCTATGTTATGAGCAACACGCTATTTAAGTATTCCCACTTGACAAAATAAGACGGCATTTTTGGTCATTTTATTATTGGAGCTGGTTAAAGTTATACCACTTGTGGTGCTAATTTAACGTTTTTAGTAGCAGTTTATCACTTTTTAGTACTAACTTTTATACTTATTGAAAATACAAGTGTAAAATTGAGGTTTATTCACTTGACCGATCTTGGAGACTAACTGGACACCCTTAAATAACATGATGAACGAGTTAGATACTTGTGGGACTTTGGGGCCAACCCACACCCAAATTAAATGATACGAATTCAGATAAATCAAGAATCTTAATATGATTTCATGAGAAACTAACAAATTAATCATCACTGGGATATACTTCGTTTAGCTGAAATAACCAAAATTCCCTTGTGGGAGTTTGACGTCAACACTTAGGCTCTGTTCAGTTCTACTTATTTTAACTTATTTCAAAAAAAAAATAAGACAAGATAAGATCAGATAAGATAAGATCAGATAAGATCAGATAAGATAAAATAAAATAAATAAGATGTTAGACAACATAATAAACTAGAATGTTGAAGAAAAAAAATAAGATAAGATAAAATAAGTTGAATCAAACGAACCCTTAAATGTTAGGAGTATTTCTCCAAATATAAAGACTATTTCCATATAGTGTTTTTCTCTCACAATCAACATGAATTGTGACATAACTAGAAAGACTTGGTCTCCCACTAAAGTCTAAACATTTCAAGGCCAAAAGTATACTCCACCACCCAAACTCCCTTTAAAAAATTAATGTCAAATTGCATAGATATGTCTTTTTCCAAGTTTTTAATAGAAATTGAAATTTTCAATTCCCAATATAATCCAATGATCAAATTTCCACTTCAACGATTCAGTTTTTATTTACAAGAAACATAAGGTGTTTGGCAAAAAAAATTTCAAATATGGTGAATAATTATAATCTAAAAACTAAAAAAGAACTAGATTAGAATTTGAGAGAATCCTAATCCAAATTGCATAGATCATTGAGATCCTCGTCCAATCCTGTAGAGATTATTGAAAATTTTTCTATTTCAAATTAATTGTTACATTACACAATGGGTAAGAGAGTTTATCGGATTTTCTTTCAAGTAAAAGAAAAGATTTATCGCAAAAATGGAAAGGAGGGCTTGATGGGTGGTTAACGGGTCACAGGAAGGGTGATTAGCATATGCTTTAAAAACTCAATTCTTGTGAAGAAAAATCGAAAAAACAGAGGAATTTTGGGTTGGTATACGTTAATCTTGCTCATCTATTGCTATTTTGTAATGCCAAGTTGCAAGCTTTCCACAGTTTTTACTCCAAAGTTTAGAATTTTGCTGCCTAAGCGATAAATAATCTATATTAGACAAGTTTGCATACTTGCACATGAACTATGTTATGGCTAATTTTTGCAGATTAACATTGACGCAGGGAATGCATGACGTTGACGTTAACGGCGGTAGTATGACGCAAAGACTGAGTCAACGCACAACTGATTGCCGAGGAATAAGGGAGAGTGAGTCTAGAGTTGTTCCAGTCAGTCTAAAATGGTTCAATAAGCGGTCAAAGATTGTGCAAAGGAAGCAAGATATTGTGCCAAGATTGTAGCTAACTACTTCCTATACCTATGGGCGCACGTTGAGATCAAGAGAAGGCTATAAAAAGAGGGCGAAGCTAAAGCTGAAGAGATATTCCAATTCACTCACACAAGTTCAAGCAGTTACAGTTTATTCTACTCAATTTATCAAACACTTTGCACTTCAAGTTACCATTCTTCTTTACAATGCAACTGAGATATTGTACGTAGAACAAATATTCTCGGTTGTATTGATTGTCATTTACTCCGAGTGACAATTGCATATAGTGGATTGGTGGACTCATATCCACCCGCGGTTTTTTACCCACCTTTATTGGGGTTTTTCCGCGTCAACACTTCCTTGTGTCGTTTCCCTGTGAATCCCATTCATATTTGCATAGCATACATTGCATAAATTTGGTTGTTGTCGCCCCAAATATCTGATCTCGTCGCTTAGGCGAAAATCAGCATAAACAATTTGGCGCCCACCGTGGGACCACAGTCAGATCAATCACTTTCTTCCAATTTCCTCGAAATGGCCGCACCAATGAACACTGATGAAATGCATAAGCTCTATGATCAAATGAAGGCAGAGATGGCCGAAATGAAAAGGCCAACGAACGACTGTAATCTGACTTCTCGTCATCGCAAGAAAAGATTCAAAAGTTACAAGAAGAATTGGCCTCGACGAAAGCATCCAAGACCCGAGCGTCGCTTCGGTGCGACGACATTCCCGTCATGCACCCCCTCACCGATTCCGAGAGCGCCGAGTCGGAAGACGATGAACGTTTCCTCGACGGAGGCCCCTTTAAAGATCAAGACGGAGGCAACCTTGAGAATACCCCCGTGAACGGAGAAGAAGACCCCATGGCGAAGCGGATGATCCTGATCGAGAAGCAGAATCGGCGCTTGATGAAGCTCATGTCTCAGTTCCCCGGGGAACCCACGCCCAGCGTCGTTGAGCACCGAGATGGCTATGCAGCGTCACCGTTCGTCGAGAATATTTCCAAGGCGTCGCTCCCAAAAAAGCTCAATCTTCCTGTCCTCACCGCCACATATGATGGATCAACCGACCCCACTGAGCACGTCGCTCAGTACAAGCAAAGAATGTGGCAGGCGTCCATCCTGTGGCATCTCGTTGAAGCGTGCATGTGCAAGTCCTTCGGGGCTACCTTGACCAGGCCAGCTCTCAAATGGCTCGGATCCCTCAAGCTTGGAAGCATCAGCAATTTCTCAACCTTGGTCAATAAGTTCTATGATAAATCCGAAGGCAGTCGTAGTCCGGATAGCGAGACGAGCGACCTTTATGGCGGTGTCCAAGGACCAAGAGAATCGTTCGCGATTATTATAATCGCTTTAATAAAGAAATGATTAGTATTAAAGACCTTGACACTAAAGACAACTATTGAATGTTTCGGGGAAAGGTCTCATCCTTCGGTCGAAGCTATACAACCGCTTAACAAAGTACCCGTGCACAACGTTCGAAGAGGTGAAATCCAGGGCGTTAGCTCAGATGCGTTTGGAAGAAGACGATGCCATTCTCAACACCATTTCCACTCGCCATGTGTCGGAAAGCACGAGCGATCGCAAGGCCTTCATCCCCAAGAAGAACAATTGGCGGAGTCATCCCTACGGTTGCCCCAATCGGGTACACAATATTAATGATGTAGTTGAAAAGCAGTGCGAGGTTATGACGGATCAAGCGTCGTACCACGACATTGGATCCTATGGGTTCTCCATCGACGTCGGAGGTGTCGTCCAACGCGTTAACAAAAATCGGAGCTCATGTCCGTTGGCCGAGAAAAGCGATCGTCCGGACGCACAAAAGGACCAAACCAAGTGGTGTCGGTTCCACCACGATCATGGCCACAAGACGGAAGAATGCATCGCACTCCGAAGGGAGGTCGCGTTCATCCTTGAACAAAGGGCACCTCTAATATCTCCTCAACAACAAGGGAAGGCGTCCTTCGATAAAAATCCTTCCATGTCGGATCCACCTTCATCCCCTACGCATGTCAAGGTAATAAATGTAATCTCTCGGTAGTTCGGATGTTTGTGGACTAACGTATTCGGCGGCAAAAGGCTAGCTAGAGAGGGATCCCCCTCGTCCACCATTCCTAAATCTTGCGGAGTCGGATGACGAGCGCAAGTTAGAGGCAATGTCTATCACTTTCGGCGACGATGACGTGTGCGACGAGGGAGCACCACGATGGGTGGTCATATCCTTGACCGTCGGCAATTGCACCGCTACGACGAGTCTTGGTCGATGGCGGAAGTTCGGCCAACATCATCTTTAAAAATGCCCTCGAAGGTATGGGTCTTTGTGACGGGGATATAACGAAGAAATCTACTTGTCCTAGTCGGCTTCGGCGGCGGCGCGCAAGAACCGTCGACGAGATCACACTACCCGGCTTTCGCCAAAGGCGTCAACCGCCAACAAGTTTCAATGTTGTGGGTCGCCCATTACGCTATAATGTCATCCTCGGCACACCTTGGATCCACAAAATGAAAGCAGTTCCATCAACATATCATAAGACGCTCAAGTTCCCTACCAAATGGGGCGTCCAGGAGATCAAGGGCGAACGAAGTTGCCCGAGAATGCTACAATTCGTCGCTAAATCCCGCAAGGCGTCCATCTAGCAATTAACAAGCGGATCAGCGCCCGACGCGCCAGATGAGCAAAATGTAGATGAAATGGCGCTTGATCCAGCTTTTCCTGATCGTGTCGTTCGCATTGGAGCGACTTTGTCGCCATAACCCCTTAACCAGGTAATCGATTTCATAAAGACTAACCAGGATTTCATAATGACAGGTATAAGTCAAGACGTTATTACTCATAAGCTGAACGTCGATCCGGAGCATAAACCAGTCAAGCAGAAACAACGTAAATTCGCTCCAGAACGCAATTAAATTATAAACGATGAAGTGCAAAAGTTGATTGACACAGGTAAGGTACGTGAAGTTAAATATCCTGATTGGTTGGCTAATGTTGTAATTGTCAGCAAAAAGAACGGCAAGTGGAGGGTCTGCATCGACTTCACAGACCTCAACAAGGCCTGTTCTAAGGATCCGTTCCCACTTCTCCACATAGACGCAATGGTCGACGCGACAGCAGGACATAAACTCTTGACGTTCATGGACGCGTACTCCGGTTATAATCAAAGCCTTATGCATCCCGACGATCAGGAAAAGACAGCATTTATCACCGACAAAGGTATTTATTGTTATAAGGTTATGCCTTTTGGAATAAAAAAATGCAGTTGCAGCGTACCAGCGCCTCGTCAACCATATGTTCAAGGATCAACTAGGCGATACCATGGAGGTAACGTTGACGACATGCTGGTGAAATCTAAGTAAGCGAGCGACCATATCCAACATCTCTCTGAAGCGTTCGACGTCCTCCGAAAGTACGGTATGAAACTTAACCCCACTAAGTGTACATTTGGAGTTGCTGCAGGTAAATTCTTAGGCTACGTCGTGACGCAACGAGGAATCGAGACAAGTCCCGACCAGATCAAGGCTTTGATCAACATCCGATCCCCAAGAAATGTCAAAGAGGTACAAAAATTGACCGGACGCGTCGCTGCGCTTAATCGTTTCATATCCAGGTCGTCCGAAAAGTGCCATCTGTTTTATGACGTGTTGCGCAAAAACAAAGGTCGCCAGAACATGAAGATGCTATACAAGCACTCAAACAGTATCTGGCTTCTCCTCCTTTGTTGTCCAAACCAAGCGATGGAGAAATGCTCCAGTTGTATCTAGCCGTCAGCAACATCTCAATCAGCGTCGTTTTGACGCAAGAAGCGGAGAGCCCGGCGGCTCCCCATCTACTACGTCGGTAAGTCACCGTTAGACGCGGAGACCGAGGTATTCTTCTCTAGAACAACTCTGTATTAGCCTTAGTCACTCTTTGTTAAAAAACTGCGACATTACTTCGAAACTCATACTGTCGTTGTCATGACTAACTATCCTATAAAAAGTGTTTTTCGTAGGCCCGAATTGACAGGTCGCATGGGTAAATGGGCCATTGCGCTTAGTGATTACGACATCAAGTACCTACCAAGAACAGCGATTAAGTCGTAAGCCCTGGCTAATTTTGTGGCAGACTTTAGTCCAGAATTGGAGAAGATCGCAGAAGACGAAGTTGCTCGGATCAATCATGTCAACCATGACGCCTGGATTTTGTTTGTTGACAGATCTTCTAATTTCTGTGGTGCAGGTCTTGGCGTTGTCCTAAAGTCGCCACAAGGGGACAAGATAGTGTAAGCCATATGTTGCGAGTTCAAAGCAACCAATACCGAAGCTGAATACGAGGCGTTGATAGAAGGAATGACTCTAGCAAGTGACTTGGGGGCAAAAGCGCTAAAGATTTATAGCGATTCGTTGCTAATAGTTAGTCAGCTCAAAGGCGAATTTGCCGCTAAGGATTCCAAAATGGCGCTCTACTTGGAAGTCCCACAAGGTAAAAGTAAAATGTTTAACCCCTTTGACAGCAGCATCGTCGTCTTCAACGTGGGCAACGTCGTGATGTACCTGCTTCCCAGACGACATAGTGGACGACGCAGCAGAATGTTCTTTTCCCCTCTTTCTCTTCCTAAGAAGTTCAATTAAGGCTTGACTATCCAGAGACCCCCTTTGTCTAGATTGTGAAGAGTCTGTCGTAAAGGAACAGGACGTATTAAAAACTAATTGCAACAACGGTGTTTAATGGAAGGACGAATTCTTACCAGAAGCCATTAATGAGCAGCTGCTTTGATCAACATTCGATATCTTTTTAAACGTACCTCTGCTCCGATTCCTCCCTGTGAACGAATAACTTCAGATCTAGACCTGCGAAAGATACGACGTAAGAACAGTGTTAACATCGTGACGTTAGGAAAAATCGTAAGAAAATTCACGAACCTTCCATATTCCAGCCTCCGATTAGGAATTTCCCTGATTCGCCAAAAGACTATTTCTTCACAAAGAGATAACGACCCTTCCATCCTCTGTCATTCGATGGTACTCCTTCAACCAATGTGTTTCTTCTTGCCCTAGCGTGCAAAGCTATTATGTTCCTCCCTTTAACCCTAATTTCGTAGCAGTACAGGAGATCTTGAAGGGTAAAAGGTTCATCCCAGTTGGATGTGACCCTGTCTATCTATAACACTAAAAACCCTCCAGACTTGGGGCATTATTTGGCCCGGACTGATTTGGAAAGCCTGTAGAAGCTCCCTAGCTATGGCCGGAAAAGGAAGCCTAAGACCTATTTTGAACGGATATTCGTAAAGAACCACCCGGTCAGCGGGACAATCCTCCGGACGTTCGTGAGGTTCGGCGTTTTCAAGATCGGGTCGGTGGGTAAATTTCCTAAGTCTAAGAGTTTCATTAGGTCATCTTCTGACATAGTCGATTGTTCATCGTCAATTTCATTCCTCTCTTCTATTATCTTTTCTTTCACCTTATTTTTCTCATGATTCTTGATGTAATTCCTAATGCTAAGCCTACTTGGAGCCATAGATTCGAAGAAAAAGTAAAAAATTTGCGCGAATTGAAGTTAAAAGTGACGGATTTTACCTGGTGAGACGAGGTGATTCAGTCGAGCTTCTCCGGAAAATTCTAGAGCATTCAAGCGCAAGTTCAGGGTTTCTTTGAAGAGAGAGAAATTTTGCGTGTGGCTTTGGTTTAACTGGCACGGTTTTTTATACTATTGCTTTAAACGTTAACGGATAGTTTTTAATTGCCAAAGGGAATTTAATTATCTTTTAATTTACTTATCTTTTACGTGTGACTTTTGAGTTATCTTTTTCAGACGTGTTATCTTGTTACTATTGGCTTACTGCGTCACTGTCCTAGTTAATGCAAGGTTCTAAAGTCACAATTGTTTTATGACTCTAACGTAATCCTCATTACAACAATTGGGGGCAAACCTGTTATGGCCAATTTTTGCGAGATTAACATTGATGCGAGGAATGCATGACGTTGACGTTAACGACGGTAGTATGACGCAAAGAGCGAGTCAACGCACAACCGATTGCCGAGGAATAAGGTAGAGTGAGTCTAGAGTTGTTCCAGTTAGTCTAAATGGTTCAATAAGCGGTCAAAGATTGTGCAAAGGAAGCAAGATATTGTGCCAAGATTGTAGCTAACTACTTCTTATACTTATGGGCGCACGTTGAGATCAAGAGAAGGCTATAAAAAGATGGCGAAGCTAAAGCTAAAGAGATATTCCAATTCACTCACACAAGCTCAAGCAGTTACAGTTTATTCTACTCAATTTATCAAACACTTTGCACTTCAAGTTAACATTCGTCTTTACATTGCAACTGAGATATTGTACTTAGAACAAATATTCTAGGTTGTATTGATTGTCATTTACTCCGAGTGACAATTGCATATAGTGGATTGGTGGACTCATATCCACCCGCGGTTTTTTACCCACCTTCATTGGGGTTTTTCCGCGTCAACACTTTCTTGTGTCGTTCCCCTGTGAATCCCTTTCATATTTGCATAACATACATTGCATAAATCTGGTTGTTGTCATCCCCATATCGGATCTCGTCACTTAGGCGAAAATCAGCATAAACAAACTAATATACTGGTGAAATAATATGATATACATTAAATAGGTTTGCATACTTACAAGTACATGGAGCAACATATTCATACATGTGGATAGACGAAATCACTTAGAAGCAATCTTGTATACTGCAAAACCATTATTTACCATAAACTCCTAGCTCGAGATTTCAGGTCAAAATCTCAGTTAGATTAACAACCTATTTATTATCTGCAAGTATAAACTACTCAATGGACAACATAATTCTATGATAGATTCTTTCCAACCACAATTGTGTAGATAACACCAGCCGCACACACAAGAGCATCTACTGGAACGTCATACACCAGCCAGGTACTGAAATGACAAGAATTGATGACTATTTTTGCAAAGTTGACATGCAAATGCAATGCAGGTGTATTAGAAGGAAAACCTAATGAAAAACAGAAGACTAATAATGAATCTAGCCCAGGACTCCAAATTACAATGGTTCGCAGAGCAATAGATACTTCCTCTGCTTTTATTTAGTTGCCATATTGTTGCTTTCGAAATTAAACCACTAACTTTGATCGATTATTTTGATTTTTTTATAAGTAAAAATATAGTCATGTGTGGTCTTGTTAGATTCGTCTTGATGTGTAGATTCATAATATCAATTTCTTATAGTTTTTAATAAAACGAAATAACATATATTAAGGGTTATATAATGTCTTGAAAATCGCGCACCAACAAGGTAGCAAGTAAAAAAAATCAGAGGTACTATGTTACTATGTTACTCAGACTTAGCCACTTGGGTACTCGTGCCGAACATGAGTATGTGTTCAAGTGCACACTTGGCCCTTAATGGAATGTTGAAGTATCCATAACTATGTTAAAGTGTGTAGAATCCTTAATCATTGATAAGTCAGTTTTTAGTTGCATATAAGTAGGATTTAAGTCTCATTTTCATGTAGTTTTTAGTGCATCTTAGGTCTAATTGCATGATTTGAGTAGTTTTTGAACCATTGTTTTATTTCGAGATACTTTTGCCTCTTCTTTGTGATTTTCAAGTTCTTGTGGCCGGTTGTGGCAAAGAGAGGCTAAGATGGTTCGTAGACGGTCTAGATAGCGGTTCCGGAGGCGAGTAGATGAGTTTGAGTTCCTTGGGATCAAAGAAATGATGATATTTGAAATATTGTTTTCGCGGGACCACCCACATTTCCGCTTGACCAAGCGACGAGCTGCGGGACCAAGCAGATTGTTGCTTACCCGTGCAGATCTGTGAACAAATGAGTAAAAAGGTTATGTCTCGCCTGCACGCCCAAGCAGGATTCCGCTTGCCCGTGCACCATTGCGCACGTCCGTGCACGTTTCTGCTTGCTCATGCAAGCTGTTGGCCAGCTTATATCTGCGATTTTCACTATTTCCTTTTTAGTTTTTGTAAACAATTTTTAGGTTTTCTAAAACATACTTTGAGGCAGCTTTTGAGGATTAGACAAGATAGTATTACTTTTTAGAGAGCTTTTTGAGAGAAAACTCCATTATTGAACCTTAATTACTACAATTTGGCTACTTTGGATTGATTTATTCAAGTAAAGACTAAGTTTTTCTAATTTTCTCTCTTCCTTTATTGTTATGTCTTTTAATTTATTTCTCAATTGCTTTGTTATTTCGATTATGAGTGAGTAGTTCTATAATCTAGGGTTAAGTTGAATCCTAGCAATGATTAATGCATGATTCCCCTATAATTCCAATTTAATGTGCTTAATTGTCCTTGCTTGATTGAATTGTGCTTATTTTCACTCATACTAGGGATAGGTGATTTTGAATTGATTCCTTATACTATGTCTTGTTTTCAATGGGAATTGAATCTAGATGGATTTGTTGATTCAATCAAGAGTATGAATATCTCTATGGGAATAAGTAGATAGGATTACTAGGAATTTGTTTGTGATGTCATGTTTAATGTCTCTTTCTTGCATGATTTCATGGGAATAGGTATGATTGCTTGTTTAAAGTAGCCATAGGTACTCTAGAGAGGTCTTTGCTATTTTTAGGGTGCATTACTCCTTTTGGACTATTGATTATGTTTATTTATTTATTTTTGGTAAAAATGTAAGTAATATACACCAAAAAAACGTGTCGTGTCATCTTTACAAACAAGCAACAAGGACAATGAGCTACAGACACACCCTAGCATTTACAACATCATCAATAGCAAAAGCAAAAAACCTTATCTAGCTTCTATAAATAGATTGTTAAACCAGGCTAAATCTTCAATGCTCCACTTATCAGTTATCCTAGCTCTAACTCTTATGGTTATATCTTATATCCGCTCGAATACGCTTTTATCAAGATCTCGAGGTCTCAACAACTGCTTCATTTCAATAGGAATGGTTCCTTACTCTCGAAATATGATAAACAGTTGCGGCTAGGCTTGCATAGCAAACTAATTATTGCTTTTTAGACTTAAAATTCTAGCCCCATTTCTTCCACATAGTATATAAGTTCTCCTCGTTATCCCCGCCTCGATCCTCGGCCACTACATAATGCCATGCGTAACTTATTACCATAGTGACACCGAAAGAACAGATGAGAACATGAATCTTCTCCCCGAGTACAAAGAAGACATCTAGTATCACTACACAACCCTGCTAACTGCATTCTTTGTCTAGTATTCAGTCTTTCTTTAGCAGCAAGCCATGATATAAAGGCATGTTTTGGTATATTTGCCTTGCTCCAGACCCAATAGTACCATTCAACACTTTCCTGGTCACCCGCAAGCCACTTGTAGCCCTCTTAAATATTGTAGTTCTTTTGACCCACAAGCCACCTATTCTGAGTATAAGCACTCTTGAACAGATCTTTCACACTACATATCATCTTTCAAGACTAGCTAGCTGACCTAGGAGGGACATAATCCCACCATTCTGAGTCTTTAATATAAACACTATGGACCCATTTAATCCATAAAATGTCTTCTGTTTAAGCTATTTGCCATATAAATTTCCATATGGCTGCTCTATTCCACTTATGGCAGTCCCTTAAACCCAAACCACCTTTCTTATTTGGCTTGCAAACCCGGTCCCCAAGATACAGCGGGGGTTTGCGTAGATATGATTTGCCTTCCCATAGGAAAGCCCTGCATATTTGGACAATTTTATCCAAAACCTTCTAAGGCAAAATAAAGATCTGAGCCCAGTAGGTGTGAGGGCTTAGCAACACTGCATTCACTAAGACATGTCTATTTGCATAAGAAAAATGTCTTGAAGACCAACACATAATTTTTTTCACAAGTTTATCCACCATCACATCACAATCTACACTAGTCAATCTTCTAGCTGAAATAGGAATTCCTAGGTATCTGAATGGATATTCTCCTTTCACAAAACCAGATACCTGAAGAAACCTTTGTTGTATTTCTTCTTGCACATTCCCAAAATACACAGCAGATTTATCATTATTTGCATATAGACCAGGTGCAAGAGAAAGAATTCGGGGCTCTCATCATCATCATAATGGAACTAACATTACCTTTGCGTAACAACATGAGATCATCTCGCAAAGACTAGGTGAGTTAGGCCTACGGGGGCACATATATGATGAAAATCAAACTCACCTTCTTACTCATCTTCTTGAGATTCTATACGGATATTCCATTACCAAAGACAAATAGCAAGGGGGGAGACTGGATCCCCTTGTCTTAGACCTTTTTTGCCTTTGAAAAAGCCAAAAGAATTCCCATTTACACTCAAAGAAAATGTAGGAGTAGAAATACAGTTCATGATCCAAACTATGAACTGTCTAGGAAACTGAAGCTTTGTCAATAAATCTTCCACAAACCTCCAATGAACTGAGTCATAAGCTTTCCTGAGGTCTATCTTCATGGTACACCTAGGAGGCAAGCTTTTACTTCTATATTGCTTCAAAGATATCTCGACAAATCAGGATGTTATGCATAATCATCCTCTTCTCTATAAAGGCACTTTGTACCTGGTCAACCAGTACAGGTATATCATCTTAGATATAACTTTATAGATGACATTGTAGCAGGATATTGGCCTAAATTGAGTCACATTTTGAGGTTGCTCACATTTAGGCACTAAGCACAAGATTGTAGCATTAATTTGCTTTAGAATTTTCCCAGAATGGAAAAAATCTAGCACTGCTTTACTGACATCAGCACCTATCCTTGGCCAGGCTTGCACTCGAGTAACCATCAGGGCCAGTAGCTTTTGTATCATCAATATCAAAAACAGCTTATTTCACATCAGCTTCAGTAAAAGGAGCACACAATCTCAATTGATGCTCAGAGGTTAGAACATGACCCTCTTTAACAATACTATCACTCACGTTGTAGCTAGTACTATCATCTGTCCCCAGGCCCCTTCATAGTATTGCACAAAAGCTTCCTCAATACCCTGCATATCTTCCTTCCATTCACCAGCAATATTTTGAATTCTATACACCTGGTTCTGCATCCTTCTCTTCCTGAGACAAGCATGAAAATATGATGTGTTTTCATCTCCCCCTTTCAACCAATTAGACTTTGCCTTCTGTTGCAAGAAAGATATCCTTGCTTTATTCAGCCTTTGATACTCCTGCATAGCAGTTTCTTCTCTACTATGGAGGTCAGCATTCAATGGATGTGCTTGAATTTTATTTTGGATTTCAGTCAACTTTGTAAAGGCAACCATAGTTTCATTTTCTATATTAGAAAATTTATTCTTGTTTAGTTGCTTCAACCCTTGCTTCAACTTATTCATCTTCACAACCAATTGATACATAAGAGTACCTTGCACATTTTGTTGCCAATATACATTGACAATATCCATAAACTCCTCAGCCATACTCCACATATTGCAATACTTGAAAGACCTTGATCTTCTAAGTATAGTATTATCAAGCTTGATAATACATGGGCAGTGATCAGATATGCCTTCATTCAGAAAGGTAGCATTTGCATCCCATAATTTTTGAAGCCAATCTTCATTACAAAAAACCTTATTAATCTTCTACTCCCTTCTTACTTGTTTGACCAGGTAAAGAAAGGGCCACACACCCCCATTTATTGCAAACAACTCTCTCTTACACACTGCTTGAAACAAGCAACCTCTTCCAAAGTTACAGAAGACCCAATACTATCTTTTAAATTAAGCACATTGTTGAAATCTCCCATAACAACCCAAGGACCCTGCATACTCCTACTAATACCCACAAGAGCAGTCCAAAGATCTTCCCTAGCCCCTGCATCATTGCAACCATACACAATAGTCACAGCAAAAGACTTGCACGTAGCCTTGTGAAGGACTTCACAATGGATGTGCTGAGCTGAACTACCATACACATTCACAACAAAACTGCTAGAAAGCCATATAACCAAATTCTACCTCTTTTATGGAACTGATAGTTTATAGCAATAGAGAAATTTGAACAAACTTTAGTAAAAACTTTAGGGAAATTAACCACCTTCACCCTAGTTTCAAGAAACCCAAATAACTCCTATTTTATAGTGAGTTAGTAATTTCCAAACCTCACTATGTTTAAAGGGGCTATTTAAACCTCTCACATTCTATACTCCTAAGCTATCCATTAGGGACGAAGATATTTCTCTCCCCTTGCACCTCCAAAGCACCAACTTGCACCTCCATTTCACCTACCATCACAACATTCAATTGCTCTTTTTGAAATGTTACAACAACTGTCTCTATAGTACCAGTAGGAATCTTCTCTGGAACCTGAGTCTGAGTCACAGGCACTGATTCTTTTGTTGTATCAGGTTGCTCACTCCCCACCTTAGCTCGAGTTGCAGACCACATTGCTAACTTGTGGCCTACTAGCAGGTTGTGGTTTAGGAGCCCAAACTTACCTTGGTTTAACTTTAGCTAAAGCCAACTCATATTTTTTCCTCCTACAATCCTTAGTCGTATGCCCAATACCCTTACAATCTCCACACAACACTCGGTTTACATTCATACTGCACTCTCTGAGTCATTTTCTCACCCTTTTCATTCATAAAACACACTGAATCTGGGATTGCTTGATCAACATTTACCTCCACTAAAACTTTGGCAAACTCAATGATATCTTTTTGAGCTGTTGCCCTGTCAGTTCTTATTGGCTTACCAATCATCCCTGCAATTTTATTCAAAGCATTTGCCCCCCATTATTTGAGAGGAAGGTCTGGCAGTTTGATCCAAGTTGGGACAACCTTCACTGTTTCAGCCAATAAATCCAAATCTGGAGACCAAGGCTTCATAATAATAGGTTTATTTTTAAATATAATCGGACATGCATCTAATGCTTTAGATTTGCCTTCCACAGTCCTGAACCTCACTACAAAAACTCCATTGGCATTCATCACAACTCGTTCAATACCATGTCTACCCCAGATTCTCCTTATAAAACCATTAAAGATTCTATAGGGAGGTTTAATACCTAAAACATAGCACATAATGGAAGAATTCCAAAATGTAATCTCAAGTTGAACATCATCCTCAGTAATACACACTTCCTCAGATTCTATATTTTCCTTCACAACTACATGTTTCTCAGCTAAAGTTAAATCAATACCTGCCTCTCTAATTGTTTCAAACAAATTAGATCTCCAATTCTTACTAGGAATAGTAGTACTAGCCAATTGTTGCATAGGACGAGGGAGAAGGATTCACCCGATTTAATCCCGATTGACGCAAAGGAGTACGAATTGAAGCTATTCAGCTTGAGACCTCGAGATCTTGCAGCCTTCAAAATTAGCACGATCCATCATCGAAGCATTCAAATCTGCGTAAGCATTCAAACCTTCATCATCATCCTCCCTCCGAAGTCCAGCTCAAAGGTGCAACCTCATTGAATTCATTCACATTTTCTTCTTCTTCACGTCTTCGTTTGGGGCTTCTTAACTAGCTTCACATGTTGCTTTGATTTTTGTCCACCATATCCTTTTTTTCGCTCCTTTTGCCATAGCTGCAGCAATTGCCGAGAATCGAAGCTCGAAATCAATGGAATAGTAAGCAATGGAACGCTGATTCTAGAGAGGGATGAAAGTTTCTCTCTCTAGACCCATTTTTATTTTTTGCCCGATAATACTTTTAACATTACTAGTTCTATGGTTATCGATTATGTTTATTGGGATGGGAATTATTCATGTATTATTCGTGGTAGTGGGGATACTTAATTCTAGGTGCTTTTATTGATTGATTTTACCTCATGTGTTATTACTAGTTGTTATAGTTTAGCGTTAATATTATAAGTTTAACATCTCTTCCACCATTGTTTGTCACTTGTTTAATTAATTTCGACCAAGATATCTAGTGTTTGATACCTTTTGTCTCTCGTGGAATCGACCTTGACTTGCCCCCGCTACATAGTTAGGAGGTTAGTTAGGAATTATCTTTGTTAGGCTGCGCGACACGCCTATCTAATTTTGGCACCGTTGCTTAGGTGACTAACCGTATTAGATTAGTTTATCTTTGATTTATTTAGCTAAACTTATTTTGTTCGATCATTGTTACTCTATTACTTGTTTGATCTCTTTTCTTTCGGTCTTTTTGTTGCATGCGCACTCGTAGAAAGGGTTCAAAAGATCTAATTACTCTTGATGTCGAGATCGAAGCCACATCAAGGAGATTAGGAGGTCAAAGAAGAAAACAACAACAAGAATCAATAATGGGAGACGAAACACCACCAAAGTCTCTACGGGAGTATGCTATGCCCGATGAGACCACCACCACCGTTACCCGGCCAACCACCACTTTGCTACATACTCGAGCTCAAGCCCACAGCTTATTCGGTTCATCTCATAGGACTCTTATGTGGGAACACCAAAAGAGAGCCCTACTAATCATTTGGCTAGCTTTCTAGAGAAACATAATACTTTGAAACTAACAAATGTTTTTGATGACTCGATTCGATAATGTACTTTTCCTTTTTCTCTTAGGGATGAAGCAAAAGAATAGTTGAAAGAAGAAGAGATGAGAAAGATCGCACATGGCCGGCGAAAAAGGCTTTTCTCTACAAATTCTTCCCTCCTATGCGAACTTCAAAATTCGTAAATGAGATATCCGGTTTTCAAGAATATGAATTGGAGTCTCTCTATGAGGCATGGCGAGAGATATAAGGCTTTTTACAGCGACGGTG
The DNA here is from genome assembly GCA_947648045.1 of Beta corolliflora. Classification (NCBI taxonomy): domain Eukaryota; kingdom Viridiplantae; phylum Streptophyta; class Magnoliopsida; order Caryophyllales; family Amaranthaceae; genus Beta; species Beta corolliflora. The sequence goes on from CANSZD010002868.1 coordinate 92,977, forward strand.
CCCACACCACGGTATTCTGAATGGTTATTGATTCAAACATTTTATAATGGTCTCGAAACATGATGTTCGGGTTCTATTGATGCCGCATTCGGCGGTACTTTCATGGCCAAAACTCCGGAGTTGTGAAGACATTGTTGGATGATATGACCGCCAACAATTATTTGAATGATTGGAGTGTGTCTCATGGAGCCCCTAAAAGGGGAGGTAATTATGAGGTTGATGCTATTGCTACTTTGACTAACATTGTGCATGTTTTGGCAGCTAAGGTTGACCAATTGATTAGCGGACCAATAACACCTATTTGTGAGATTTGTGAAATGCGGGGGTCACTCATTGAATGAGTGTTAATACAACACCATGGGAGTGAAATATGAGCAAGCCAATGCCCTCCTAAACACAAACACAACATCACAAAACAACCCATACTCAAACACATAACCCAAGTTGGAAGAATCATCCAAATTTCTCCTACAAAAATAACCGACCTCAACCTCCACACACAAACTACTCCCAACCACCCGATTTCCAACACATACCACCTTTCAACCCTTCCTCATCATCCTCTAGATCCAACCTTGAGACTATGATGGAGAATCTAGCTTCTTCTCAAGCAAAGCAAGTTGAATATCAAGTCAAGTAAAATGAATTCTTCATCAATTCTCTCCAGCAAATCAATGCTCATAATAAGTTGATGGAGAATCAGATGACTGAACTTGACCAACAAATTAGTTATGTCTTTAAACCTTCAGGCCAACTTCCAAGGCAAACTGAACCAAATCCTAAGGGGCATATCCATGCAATCTCATTGAGGAGTTGTAATCCCCCGTAAATTTATTAGATTTTATAAATATATTTTAATGTATAGTTATTTATGTTTAAATATATTTATGTATTTTAACGATTTATTTCTTCAAAGGTTGACTATTTGAAAGTCAAAGGATTTATTTTAATGATTTATGCAAGTCAAATATTTTATTAAAGTCGTGCTTTGAAAAGTATTTGAAATATTTGAAACACATATTGGATTTAGAAAAGGGTTTGTAAATGGGTGTGAGGAGCCCAAACCTTTTGGCTTAACCTATGGTCATTCTCATTTAATTAACCCATCAAAGCCCAACTCTTTATTGGACCCCTAATGGGGGAAACTATAAATACCCTCATTTACACAAATCCCCACACATTAAACACATTTATTTTCACTCTCTTCCTCCCCTTATTTTCGGCCTTCTCTCTCTCTCTCCTCTCTTTTTCTTTTTCGCTCGTTTTCTTCCTCCTCCCGTCGGTTTCCCGGCCAGCCGCCGGCGACCGCCACCACCGGCGCCACCCGACCGGCAGTAGCAGCGCCGCCCGCCGCCACCCTTTGCTTTCCGGCGTCCTTCCTCCCTCCTCTTTGTTTGGTTGTTATTTCTTCCTCCTCAAGTTTTATTTATTGCAAAGTTTGTATCTTTAGGGTTTGTTTTAATAAGTTTATGTTTAAAAAGTTATGATTTGATGATTTGTTTATGAATCTAAGATTATATAAATTATGTATTGAAGAAATAAAATTTTAGATTTACTTGTTATGTTAAAATAGGTTTTAAAAATATCAAATAATGGATTTTTAGGGTTTTGAAAGTTAGGTATAGTAGTTTATTATAAATTATGAAAGTTATTGTCTTTATGAATTTAACCATGTTTAAGTATGTTTAAAGGGGGTTTTAAATAATTATATGCTGCTGGAATTTTAGAAAGGTTGTTATTAATGGAGTTTTAAGGATTTTAATGACTAGTGTAGTAGTACTATGCTAGGAAGCTTTAGTAATTGAAGTTTTAACGTTGGAAACAACTTTTAAATATTTTTAATAGGGGTTTAAAGTATTTTAAAGTTGCTGGAAATTATTTGAGTATTGATTATAAGTTTATATTGGTTATTTTAAGCGGAGAATTCTCTCTAGGCGACTTTTAAGTTGGTTAAAGTGGCATTCCAGTTTGTCTACACAAGGTAGGTACATACCTATGTGTTGATTGAGATAGTATCATGATTTTAGGAAGAGAATTATGTAGTATCATGTATAGGAACTATGTTGAGTTCATATATGATATTTATTATGTTGGATTTTGCATGTTTTATGCTGTTGTGTAAACATGTTGATTATGAGATTTATATTATGAGATTTATATATTATGTTTGTATGGAAGATTGATGCAAGCATGTTGGTTGGGAACTTTATTGTTATTAATTCACATGGGGGAATTAATATATTTATTAGTATTGGATCATGATTGATCATTGTTCCCTTTTAGTATTTCACTGCTTTATAAGGACCGAGGGCCTTATTTGGTAAGTTGATATCTTCTACCTATGAAAGGTAAGTTGGTTGTTGGCTAGGTTCAACAAATAAGGAAGTTTGGATTAAAGTTGAAAGCAATCTTGGATTGTTAAGTTGTGTGATCACTTACCTAATCCTAAGATAAAAAGAGAATTGTGGTTGTTTGATGATTTTATTATTTGTGTTGCTTGTGAGTCATAACAAGTAATAAATTATTAATCATGTAAAGTGAAACTGGATAGCAATAGCTTTGGGCGGGTGCACGTCCGAAGTGTTGGACAATTAGGAGTTGGGGTACATGGTGAGCGTGCCATGGCTTTTCCCCGGGGCCGGATTGATCACCGTGTCCTGTTTTATTTAGAAAGGTTCCTCGATATCGTAGGTCATGGGAATACGGAGTTGCGCCCGTATTTTGTCTTTCAAAGGGAAGGCTGGTTTTAGTTAGAGAACTCGGTCCATTGACTATTCCTTTAAAGTAATAAGAATGTTGTTAAAGTTTAGTTCGGGTTTAGTTCGGTAAAGTTGTCCAAGTTATTATGTTATTATTTATTCTTGGCTATTATTTATTAGTATCATGTTAGGATTGTTTACTTGTTTAGTATGTAGTACTCGACTTTTTGGACATGCTTTTGTTAGATATGTTGATCATGGCTTTGCCTTATTGATCCTGTGATGACCCATTCTCGTGAGCGAACTCTAGGGATGAATAGTGCATAGTCCATCTAACGGGTTCGAAGATGATGCATCATTGCGTTTAGGATTTTGGAGAGCTTGTGTAGTTTATATTCTGTACTTTTGAGTTATACATTTTATAGTTGGTTTAATTTGGTTTTAAGGTTGACTTTGGTTGTTGGTTGGTTTTGGAGTTGACTTTATGGTTGACTCAATTTATTTATCAAGTTTATTATTATTGTTTTCCGCCGCAAAATTTCGGATTAGCCGATACGTTTTCACACGGCGATAATACTTTGATAATTCTCTATGTTTTATATTAATAAGGTATTTTAGAAAATAGAGAATTGTCGGGGTGTTACAAAAGTGGTATCTTGCAGCTTTTAGGTTTTTATTGGCCTTTCGTGCCAACTTTAAGTTTTTAGGCGCCTAACTAACTAAGTTACTTAAAATGAATTTCTTAGAATTGAGCTCCTACTTATTCATGGTATTTAAATTACCTTCGAAAAGTCTTTTCAAAATTATAGTATTATTTTGATTCGAATTAATTTTTTTTTCAAGGATTATGTTCGAAATTTTCGAACTATATTCCTTTATGTTGCTTTTTTTTTCGGTTCCTTATAAAGTCGAAATATTTTTTTTATTTCAATACTCTAGTTATTTTATTATTTTGTGAGAAATGGGTAGTATAGGAAGGGCATATTGGATAGAAATATTATAAGTCTGCATTAAATAGTTAGTTCAGCATGATTATATTTTTCTTCCCCGCTAATTGTTTATGTTATTTCTATGCTTTTATGTTGTGGGTTATTCTTGCTTATTGTTAATTGTTGGGATTATACGTTAAGTGAGAGTACCAATTGTTTATAGAAGTTCTATTTATTGTTATAGAATCCTAGCCATGTCCGAAAGAGATGATACTAGAGTAGGGAAAGCTATTAAACCCTATTAGGTCGAGTGATGATGAGAGCGTTGGAGGTTATGAGTTCGATGATGATAGCTATACCAAACTAGAATTCATTATGCGTAATGTATTAAGAGCAGGCGTGCTTGTTAGTGATGATGAGATCCTTCATGAGTTTGATCATGCTAGAGGACGGACCGGGAGCGATATCTACTATGCTTCCTTCATATATGAGGCGATTCGAGTCGAGAGGAGGACGAGCCTCAACCAAAAGGAGATCTACGAGATTTAGAAGATATGTTTACTATAATACCGAGGACATTGATGATTTTGTAGATGAGCCTTTCACTCCGTAAAACTACGAGAATCCGAGGATAAGACTAGTAATGTTTCACCTTAGTTTATTTATTTATTCATTTTATGCTTTAAAGAATAATGTTGGATAATTCGCTCAATGTGATTTAAATTTATAGTACCTTTATCTTATTTTTTAGCAAAAGTACAACATTACGGATTAGAGAAATTGTTATTACCATCTTTGGGAAATAAAAGTTAAATATTTAGTTATCCAAGTGAGCAAGAATTTATATTGGGCACGCAAATAGGAATATTTTTATTTATTTGTTATGATTGAATTTTTATTCATGACTCCTAAATTATGTGTCTTGATGTGGATATTCTTCATGGAGGGATCGATGATGATTATTCCGTAATATTGTTGTAACTTCATGATAAAATTGTTTGTTGATGCGATCTTTATTATCAAATCAAATGTTGCCTTTGTAGAGAATGGCATGTAATTATGTATCGAACCTAAAGTAGAGTACATTAATTTCGGGTCGCGCTCTAGAATGGCTAACAACAATAACGATTTAGGCTGTTGCTATTCGCCTTTTGGCGGAAAAAGCGACTCAAGATAGAGCCGAGCGTCCCGTCCTATTTGGGGACATGTTTGAGAGGTTAGCCAAAGTTAAACCACCATATTTTAAGGGGTAAGCTGATCCTACCTTTTTGGAGAGTTGAGTTAGGGAGTTTGAGAAAAATCTATGGGGCGGTGAACCGTCCCGAGAATATGAGTAGAGTCGAGCGTCTTTGTACCTAAAGGACGAGGCCGATTTGTGGTGGAGAGAAAATAGGGTTAGACGGAGTCTTTGTTGAAGGTTTTAATTGGGATTCTTTTGTTACTTGCCTTGAGAGGGAAGTTTTACCTGTCTTTATGAGGAAAGAAAGCCCAAGAGTTTTACCTTAGGATGGGAGCATGACCATCTCTCGAGTACTATAGCAAATTCATAGCATCTGTCGCGGTTTGCACCGAAGTAGTAGCCACCGGAATTAAAGGCTCAAAGGTTTGAGCAAGGTTTGATCGAGGAAATCCAGAGTGGGGTTAGGTGGTGAAACTTTTTCATCCCTGGATATTGTGTATGGGAGAGCGCCCACATTTATGGTCTTCGTCGAGGCGTGACAAGAAGAGTGTTGTCTTGGGTGAGAAAAGAAAGGATTTTAATCTTTTGGAAATCAAGGGAATCTCAAGAAGAGCGAGGAATGGGAATGGGAATTTCCAAGGGAGGAATAATCGGGGCTACAATAATAAGGGGTCAATCTAAGAGAGTGTACGATCAGCTTAGAAGTGCGTAATAACCATCCTGGTAGGAGGCTGCAAGAGGGAGAACCCGTGCACTGTAACTGACGGAAGAATGGCCACGGGAGTATGAGTGATTTGCTAAACAAAGAAAGAGAAAAATGGCAATGGGGGTAGTAACCAAGTGAGGTGCTGGATTTAACCAGTCGGGAAATCAAGGTTTGAAGCACGTAGGGGCCCCGGAGAACAACCGGGGAGCTACAATAAGCCTCCTATTGAGAGCAACAACGAACAAGACTCGGTGTAAACTATTCGTGATGAGTCGCAATGAAGCTCGAACGATCCGCAGACGTAGTGTCCGGTACTTTTTCTATTAACTCCGTGCTAGTTAAAGCATTATTTGATTCGGGGCGACTTATTCTTTTTGTTTCGTAGTGCTATTATTAAAAGTTTGGGGGTTAGTAGATTTTGAGGTGATTGATTTGTCTGTTAGTATACCTACGGTGAGACCATAAGGTGTACCAAGTTGTTCTGAAATTTGCCTCAAGATGGAGACCGTGTTTTCCTTCGCTTTGATAGAGTTTAATGCGGAGACCTAGATGTAATTGCGGGGATGGATTGGCTAAGTTTATACAAGGCCAAAATTGATTTGTGAAGTTCATAAAGTAGTTTTAAGAAACCCTTTGGGGAAATTGACCTCGTATAGACGTTTTTGGGAAGTCAAGAACTTTGGGGTTATTTCTACAATGCAAGTCAAGAAGTTGATGAAGAAGGGTGTGAGTTATTTTTACGTAGTGTACAAGATGTGAGTAAAGAAGTCAGGTAAATATTGAGGATGTTCCAATTGTGAATGAGTTTATGGATGTGTTTCCAGTGAGATTTCGGGTATGCCACCTTGCTAGGCGGTTGAGTTCACCATAGACTTAGTTCACAGGCTGGCCCTATATCTAAAGCACCCCATAAGGGTTATATTAGGCCTAGTGCATCACCTTGGGAGCTCTGTATTGTTTGTTAAGAAGAAAGATGGGAGTATGAGGTTGTGTATCGATTATAGGGAATTGAATAATGTAAATCATCAAGAACATGTATCCTTTCTAGGATAGATGACTTATTCGATCAATTGAATGGAGCGAGCGTGTTCTCGAAGACGATTTGCGTTGAGGGGTATCACCGGTTGAGGGTAGGCGATAAGGATATACCTAAGGCTGCATTTAGGACTCGTTATGGTCATTTATGAGTTCAACTGTGATGCCTTTTGGGTTAACCGATGCACCCGCCATATCTATGGACTTGATGAATAGGATTTTCCATGAGTTCTTAGGTAAATTCGTGGTTGTATTTATTGATGATATTCGATTTATTGAAGAATGAAAAAGAGCATGATGAACACTTGAGGATTGTATTGGAGACACTTAGGAAAAAATCAATTGTATGCCAAGTTCTCTAAGTGTGAGTTTCGTTTGGAGAAAGTAGCATTTTTGGGTCACTATGTGTCTAAGGAAGGAGTCTCTGTAGACCCTGCTAAGATTGAAGTTGTGAGTGAGTGGCCAACTCGAAGAATGTGTCTAATATTCGAAGTTTCCTAGGTCTAGCTGGCTATTATAGGAGATTTGTAGAGATTTCGAAAATAGCGAGGCCAATGACGATTTGATGAAAAGGAGTCAAAATTCGAGTGGGTGAGAAGTGTGAGGAAGCTTTTCAAATTTTAAAAAAGAGCGTTTGACCTCACTTTGTTTTGATCTCCTTTTGATGGGAATGAGGGATTTGAGGTGTATAATGATGCTTCAAAGAATGGTTTGGGATGTGTCTTACGAAGTTGAATGGGAAGGTGGTCGCGTATGCGTCGCGTCGATTGAAACCTTATGAGACTAATTGCCACACCCCTGATCTAGAGTTAGTCTTTATTGTGTTCACTTTGAAGATTTGGAGACACTACCTGTATGGAGTAACCTCGTAAGATCTTTACCTGAGCCGCAAAAGTTTGAAGTATATTTTCACCCGTGAAAGACCTCAATATGATAGCTAGAGAAGATGGTTAGAGTTGATAAAGGATTATGATCTAGACATCCAATATCGCGAGGGAAAGCGAATGTCGTTCTTTGATGCGTTGAGGTAGAAGTCTCAAGTCATAGCATGAATGCCTTCGTAGTTCCCGAAGAGTTGTGTCGAGATATGCA